>VDFB02286888.1:0-16049 GCA_007258455.2 Sequoia sempervirens
TTGCTGTAAAAACATCTGCATCAGGAAACTCAATGTGCATTGGATTTTCTTCTTGTAAAGGTGCTTCAGCCAACTAATCTGCAATGACCTGTCCTTTAATAGCTTTTTGATCTACATAATGAATGTCAAATTCACTTAAGATCATTACCCATTTTGCAAGTCTTCCCGTTAAAGTAGCTCTGCTTAATAGGTATTTCAATGGATCAATTTTTGTTATCAGTTTAACTGTATGATCCAACATATAATGTCGCCACTTTTGAGAAGCAAACACCACTGCAAGGCAAGCTTTTTCAATAAAACTGTAGTTTAACTCATGTCTTGTTAAAGTTCTGCTGATATAATATATGGCCCTTTCTTTACCTGTAGAATCTTCCTGTGCTAGTAGAGCTCCCAAAGATACTTTTGTTGCTGAAATATAGAGTATGAGTGGCTCTCCTGGAATAGGTGGAATTAAAACTGGTGGATGCGTAAGATATTGCTTGATCTGATTGAATGCTGCTTCACATTTGTCATCCCATTTGAATGGAACATTTTTATGCAATAAATGTGTAAATGGCAAGCTTTTGTCTGCCAGTTGAGCTATAAACCTTCTAATGGACTGTAATCTTCCTTGCAATGATCAAAGTTGACTGATATTTCATGGTGGCGGCATGTCCATTATAGCTTGTACTTTTTCTAGATCAACCTCTATACCCTTTTCTAAAACAATGTATCCTAGGAGTTTTCCAGATGTAATGCCGAAGACACATTTCTTTGGATTTAGTCGAACATTAAACTTCTCCATTCTGGTAAAGATTTTTGATAAGATTTCCAGGTGTTCTTCTCGTGTGTGAGATTTGGCAAGTAAATCATCAACATAATCTTCCATGAATGTATGCATCATATCATGAAAAATAGTTGTCATTGCTCTTTGATAAGTAGCTCCAGCATTCTTTAACCCAAATGGCATTACATTCCAGCAATAAGTGCCCCAAGGGCATATAAACGCTATTTTATCTTGATCCTCTGGTGCAATTTTTATCTGATTGTATCCTGAAAATCCATCCATTAATGAATACATTACATGACCAGCAGTTAAATCAACAATCATGTCTATGTTGGGCAAAGGAAAATCATCTTTAGGACAAGCTTTATTTAAATCTCTGAAATCTGTACAAACTCTTATCCTTCCATCTGGCTTTGAAACAGGTACAATATTGGAAATCCATTCTGCATAATCAATAGTTCGAATGAATCCAACATCCAAAAGCTTCTTTAATTCTTCTTTGACCAGTAACACGACATGTGGATGCATTTTTCTGAGTTTTTGCTTTACAGGCTTTGTCCTAGGTTTAATAGATAAATGATGCATTATTAAATTAGGATCTAACCCTGGCATATCAGCATATGACCAAGCAAAGTTAATTTGATTCTCCTTCAAGATTTGCATAAATTTCAAAACTTCTTCAACTATTAATGATGCTGCAAGTTGCAAAACTTTTGGCTACTCCGCTGTACTTATATTGATTGATTCTGTTGGTTCAATCAAAATAGGAGATATTTCATGATAATACTTGGGAAGAGTGTCAAGTTTCTCATCCTTCAGTGCCTCAGAAAGGTTTTCACTGTCGGATTCGTTCTTTATTTTCCTCTTGTTTTGATCTATCATTGCCATTTTTTGGTTTTCACCAATAGATCCATCTTTTATTTCATTTATTTTGCAGCTAAGAGACTTGACACCCTCCTTATCAAAATCATGAGTATGAGATTCTTGAATGAAACAATTTTTTTCTTCATTTTAGGAACAAAGGAAATTTATAATGTCCTCGTCATCATTGAATGTGGGAATATGGATAGGTGCATCAATGTCCCAATCAATAAGTTCTGGATAAACTAAAGGCATAGGATCATTAGGTTGGGTAAGGTCTTGAATTGTCAAAGTCATGATATGGTTATCATCCTCATGATAGACAAGGTCTATGATGGTATTCTCCTGTTGATTGTCAATCTCGTTAGAATCTGATTCATCCTCACTTAAGTCATGATTTCTTTGTAAAACATAATCAAGTGGAGGCCTTGAGCCTTCTCCTTGTATAAGAACAGGTGCATACTTGTGTATGATATCAACTTGTTTATCCCTCCAAAATTCATCATTATAAATGGTGTCCCATTCATATTCATTAGAATCAGTATCCGAACTATTTTGCAATTGGAAAACTGATTCATGAGATTTATCTAACACTGATCCTCCTTCATGAGTTAATTGTGTTTGTTGTGAAGTAGAGTCTTCTTTATCTTTGCCATATCCAAGTCCTGTTTTATCACTTGAATGCTTTGAAATAGGTTGAATTGGTTCCACAATTCCTTCTCTTCGTTTCCCTATAGGACCACTCCCTTCATATCCCATCTTTTGCATGATAGCGTACCCCTTACCATATTGTTCTTTAGGTAACTTAATGTGTAAGAGAGAGTCATCTTCATCTTTGTATAGCCAATTTAGGATATCCCTATCTTTAGCTTCTTCTTCAGTGGTATTAGCTTTAATGAATTTTCCATCAAACTTTGTGATTGGCTCAGAAGCTTGAGATGTAGAAGTTGTTGCAATCTTTTGATTTGATAAGGTAGGCTGCCCATGTGACCTTGGAGAAGGAGGTAAGGTAGAGAGAGATAATGAATATTCACCTACCCCTTTGTCTTTAAATTTCAGCTTAGTATCAAGATTCTTTGTCAATTCTTGCAATTGGACTTGTAGATTGGAAGAAGAAACAGCAAGAGCTTCCCTATTGTGTGGCACAAAGACATCTTGAGTTACTCTAAGATTTGAACAAGTTTGGGTACTATTGTAATCAGCCTGTATAGTTATTTCCTGTCCATCATAAGGAAACTTGATACATTGATGATATGTTGATGGAACTGCTTGCATATCATGAATCCACTGACAACCCAAAAGTATGTTGTAAGAAAGATCTCGATCTATAACCTGAAAAAATGTATTCTTCACAACAGGTCCCACTCTGATAGGTAGCAATATTAATCCTTTAGAAGCTCTTTCTTCATCATCATATGCCTTGATAGTTATCTTCCTTCGTGGGTCAATTTCATTTTCTGATATTCCTAAGGCATTTATTAACTTTAAGGTACAAATATTCAAACCGGCTCCTCCATCTATTAAGACACGTCTAATTCGATGTTTATGAATCATGACTTCAAGATAGAGTGAGGAATTATGTGGATGTGTCATGGAAGCATCATCTTTATTAGAAAATGAAAGACAAGTGGGGGAGGATAAATGTCCCACCATGGCTTGAAATCTGTTTACATCTAAATCAGTATCAACAGTTGTGTTTACAAGGGCTTCTTCTAAAATATTCCTGTGTATGGGGGATATTTTGAGAAGTTCAAGGATAGATATTTGAGCTGATGTTTTTCTCAATTGATCAACAAGATTATACTGACTTGGAGGAGAAATAGTTGTTTTAGATGAACTTCCTTTTAGAACAACTTTTGCTTGACCTCTTGTTGTCACATTAACCTGTTGATATTCTTGTTTTCCCTTGATTTTGATAACATTAACCCATTGATCATCTGCGTGGATGTGACGTATTACATTGTCTTCAACATTATGTATGCTTTTAGCTTTAGTATCTGACGTTTCCCCCTTTTGATAGTTTAGTAAAGGATCTTTGAATGCTTGATGATCGTCATTGGTATGATGCCCTTCGATTGTAATGGTACCATTGTCAATTAAATCTTGTACTAGATTTTTCAAAGCTTGACAATTGTTTGTTCTATGACCCTTACATCAATGATAATTACAATAATATGAGTCATTCCATGATGGTGGTTTGACTCGTGGTTCATAATCTCTTTGTGGAGGTAAGGTGATAACCTTATTATCAAGAAGCTCCTTGAGAGCAGACTCAAGAGATTGACCCAAAGCGGTAAAATTCCGTCGGTTTGAAAAGAATGAAGGTCTGGATAGATTTGATGTTTGGGTATTGCCAAGATTATTATTGAAATTACCACGATTTTGATTGGTATTTTGATTGGTCATGTTTTCTTGCTTGGAAATTTGTCCTTGTTGATTGTTGTTTCCTTGCTAAGTTGTATTTCCTTGTTGATTGTTTTGTGGAACACTTGATAGATTGAAACCAGATGGTCTTGTTCATAAATTATTTGCATCCACTATACCATCATTGACAACATTTTTGTTTCTGTTCAAAAACCTTTTTTTTATCGTTGTTGTTTTGATTTGATGTACTTGGATTATCAAGTTTTATCACTCCTCGTTTAACCAAGGCCCCTTCAATGGTGATTGCGTTTTCAATCAATTTTTCAAAGTTATGAGGACAATGAAGGTTAAGCCTATAGCTTAATTCTTGATCAAGGCTATTGATAAAGATATCCATTTTTTCCTTTTCAGGAATAGGACGAGAATATCGTGCAAATAACCTTCTCCACCTTTGCAAGAACGTAGTAAAAGGTTCTCCTACTTTTTGTTTTACTTTACAAAGATCAAGCATTGTTATCTGACCGTGTTGAATGTTGTAGGAGTATTGTGATATAAACTGATTTATTAACTCCTCAAAAGTTTTGATAGGTGGAGTGATTTTTGAAAGCCACTCCATGGATTGTACACCTAGACTTCTTGGAAATAATCGCATCAAGTAGGTATCGTCATAGGCAAATTCTAGACTCATGTTTCGGAAATCCCTAACATGGTCAATGGGATCAATTTTTCCATTATACCTATCATACTTAGGGATTTCACAATGTTTTGGAAATGGGATCATTTGAAGACTCCTATCAAATGGATAAGGAGATATGTCTTCCAAAACATATTTCTTTGTTGTACCTCCTTGCATTTCCTTTATCTGCCCTTTTAATTCTTTTATTTGTTGATTGAGAGCACTAAAGTCATTAGGAGGAGTTTCAGGACTTTGTTTAATCCCCTCTAAGTCAAAATTGTGAGGTAACTTAGCTCCTTGATTAGCTAATGAAAGAAGTATCATTCTTTGTTTCGTTCTAAAATCTTTTCCATAAGAGTATGGAATTGGGGATCTTGTTATGCTTCTTGAAGCTTTTCATCTGTTAAATCATCAAGATTAAATGTTTCTTCTTCTTTTTCATTGCGGTCACCCATTTTACTTGTAGTGGTTTCTCCCTCATCTTTTTCCATTTGTTTTTGAGATCTTGTGAAGACAGGCATAGGTTTTGTTCCAAGTTCTACTTGCTTTTGATCAAAAGAGTGAAATAGTGCAATTTATGTGATATATATGAAAGTCAGGATAGAATGAAAATTCTATGACTTACACAAAATTTCTAACCTTTTAGCTTGTGTTGTTCCCCAAGTGAAAGGATGAAAATCCTGTTTTAGCGAGAATATAAGCAAAAGATCAAGCAAAGGATGATTTTGCACTTTATGAAATTTTGATCATGGCTTTGTAAAAAGGATGGTTTTTATGATGAATGCCTATGTATTCTAAGTTCTCCATTGCAAAATTTGATTGGGATGAGTAGAATATTCGAATGCGGGTTGAGGAATATAACTGAAACAAATGCATTGACTATGGTTATGCCTTTGAGAAAGTGCTCTTCTTTGAAAGTAAGCTTGTGAATACAAAGGTTCTATGGCATAATCATCTGAAAGACCTCTACCACAATCATGATACCTATGAAGAAAGGTTCTATATTTGAGTAAAACTTTTCGGCTTTGATACAAGAATCGTTGCTTCTTCAATAATTTCTTGTGATTGAGGGGTTTCTTTGGCTTCTTAATCCTTTTGAAAACAGATTTCTTTACAAACTTTGTGGATTTCCAATCTCGTAACATGAGATTACTCAATGTGATAAGGAGTTTTTTGGATGATCTTATCTAAATTAGTGTATTGAAAACACATCAAACAAGTTGTAAAATGGTTGTCTTAGGTCCTATACTAAACATCAAGTGTATAACCAAAATGTTGTTCAAAAATTGTTTTAACAGGTTTTACACATGATAAATACTTCAAACAGACTCACTCTTAGTTCTCAAGTAGGTCATCATAGCAATCAACAACCCACATCTTAAAACTGCGTCGACTCACACAGCCATGTCACCCCCAAAAGGGCGCCCATGTTTTTGTCTTTTCCAGGTGCGTACTCAGAGTGACGAAAGTGGATACCGGATCCCTTGAGCAAACAATCCTTGGAAGTTATATGGTGAGTATCTTAGGGGTAGATTCTTCCCTCCCCTGCACTGTGATTAAAATGATGTTCAGAAACTGACTCGGTAAGATACTACACTAGGTTCTTAGTAAGGGTTTCCGTTCGGTGCGGCAAATGATAGACTCCCTCGAGAGACCTCCCTACCTTTAGAACAAAGGCTTTGGGGATGGTTATCAATGCACACTACCGTCAAATGGGATTTTCATCAACCATCCGCATTTGATTATAGTGGGTTGGAAAACTTGGCTTTAGTTGTTCCCACTTAGGTCATTCCCGTAGGGTGAATACTTTTTCCCACTACGGCAGGCCTTCTAAAAGGAGCTAATAAAACAGGAATTCGCATGAAGGGAAATAGGCGAGTTTGGCATTTTGATCACCCAGTTAAGGGGAGAGCATAGGCCTATCACCAAAAACAAAGCAAACACTAATGTATTTTAAGCCCCAAATGAAAATTTTCTAAGCTAAGTGAAGATTTTGCTTCACACAAACAGAAAAATTCTTTTTAAGCCAAAAATAAAGTGTGAAATGCCTACCCTAGGATTGCTTCATTTTACCTTTAATGCCTACCCTAGGATTGCTTCATTTGAAATTAAGTATCTATCCTAGGATTGGTTCGTTTTATCTTTAAAAATTTACTAACTGTCTGCGGTCACGTCAGAGTCAGTTAGACTGTTTTAAACTTACAAATTACAAAGTATAGGCATGCGCTATAACAGAGGTTAAGGGCACTGCAAAATCTATTAAAGACGCTGCAATACTAATTAATAGCGCTGCAATACATATTAATGGCGCTGCAAAAAGTATTAAGAGCGCTGCAATACTTATCAAAGGCGCTGCAAAAAGTATTAAGGGCGCTGCAAAAAGTATTACGAGTGCTGCAATAAGTATTACGAGTGCTGCAAAACCTATCAGATGCGCTAAACTGGAGATGAATTTTTGGAAGACGTGTTTCTTGCGCTATTACGTTGTTTTTGCCTATAACCTGTCAAAAAAAACAACTGCAAAAAGATATTAAAAAGGGGGAAAATGCCCCACGATGGGCGCCAAAAATGTGTATGTCTTTATTTGTAATCTAATTGAAAACACAAACACAATTAACAGAACTTTAAACTAAAGAAATTGAAATAAAACTTGAATATGAAATAAAACTTCTTCAAAAACGTTCTGTCTTTCTCTATCTACAGTGATTTCTTTTGAAGCTTATGGCTCTCAGATTGTGTAAGCTCAACTTCTCCAAATGGCAACCTATAGAACGAGTATGCAAAAAGGAAATTCTATTCTATCCTGTATGTTTAATGGAATGAAATTGCTGATGGATATGGACAGGGGCTGTGAATGAAAAATGTCATGATTCTATGCTATGATTACTATGATTCTATGCTATGAAAATACTGTAAATGCTATGAATGCTATGAATGCTTACAATTTGACTATAATTTACTTGCTTAAAACTTCTATATCATTTGGAGTTCCTGGCAGTCATATTTATAGATTTTTGCAGGCACAATCCCGACTGGCAAGAATCTACGGCTGTGAGATTGTCTGGTAGGTTTGAATGGTGAAAGATGAAGAAGTTGAGAAGAAGATGGAAGAGGTTGAGAGTTTGGAGAGAAGGATGGATTCTTGTCTTCAACCCACGGGAACAAGCCTGCACAGAAATAGAGAAAATTAATTTTTCTGTTTGGGCAGTTTGTTTCACGGGTGTTAAAGATAAATCCCAAAATTAATTAAATAAACAAATTTATTTAATTTGATTTTATGAATTTTGATTTTTGATTTTTAAAAAATATAGAAGATTTTAATTAAATATTTTAGAATATTTAATCATGATGTGACTTTAGAAGAATATGAAATATTAGAAGAATTAATTAAATATTTTGGAATATTTAATTATGAATGGTTATCGAATTTAGAGGAATTAATTAAATATTTTTGAATATTTAATTATAAATGATATTTAGAAGAAAGAAGAATATTTTAATCTTTATTTGAATAAACTATTCAAACTAAGATTATATGATAATTAATATAAATAAATCATAATGTTTATTTAATTAATTAAAGAAATGAATCTGAAAAGATGATTAAAATAAACTTATTTATTTAATCGAGAAATGAGAAAATAATGGATAATACAAAATAAAATATTTAAATTTATTTATATATAGATGAAATTGAAGATTTAATTAAATATTAAAATATTTAATTAATTACCGATTAATGATATGACCATTTTAGATTGTATCTGGATCTAAGGAAGTTTGATCAAAATAGCTAGTGATTGGAATGCTTTAAATGGAACTTTTTAAGGCTTAAATCATTATATTTTCTAAAAATATGTGATTTCAGCAAAAATCAGAATCTCTGAGAAATTGTAAACCAGCTTTGTGGGATCACCCATGCCAAAAATTGGTTCACCTGGTCTAATTGCAGACCAAGTAATGAGAGGAAGTTGAGGAGATTGGATATTTTTACTTATCTCACAATTTAGAGTTGGATAAGTTGTCTCAAGATTTTTGGGTGCTAGTGGACTATTCTATAATTTTATCTGATCATTTTCCAATTGTTTGTTTAATTTCTTCTTCTAAGAGTACTGATACCGAGTCTTCTCAGCTCCCTTTCAAGCTGAATATTTCTCATCTTAAAAATAAAGAATGTGTTTCAGCCTTAGTTGGGATTTGGAACTCTATACCCAAACCTCATGAAGGGGAGTCATGGGTGAGATGGTGGATTTCTACTATAGAACAATGTGTGGAGTTTCTTTGTTCATTCAGAGTACTTGAATGGATTGGAAACATAAACTCTATGAGAAATCTCTCCAAGGTCAGTTAGAGCTTGATAAAACTAAACTTAATCTTGATCCACATGATGAATCTCTTCAAAAACATATTGTTGTTATAGAAGCTCAACTACGAAAACTTGACCATTATAGAGGTCATGGTGCCAAAATTAGAGCCAGAATTCAATGGATCAAGGAAGGGAACAAGGGGTCTAAGTATTTCTTCAATTATCTTAACTAAAAACATAAAAAAGAGAAAATTTAAACTATAAAGGATGAAAATGGGTATCATACTTCCCAGGTTGAAATCATTATTTTTTTTCATAATTTTTATGAAAGGCTATTTAGAGAAGACACTAAGTGGACTGACATTCAACATACACTGGAGGACAATGCACAAGAATTTATTCCAAATATGATTGATCCTAGATATAGCAAATATTTAGATCGAATCCTCTCTTTGGAAGAAATTGAATGTGCCTTGTTTTCCATGAAACCATACAAAATTCCTGGCTTTGATGGTCTTCCTGCTAAATTTTACCAAACTATGTGGAAGCATATTAAGGATGATTTTTATATGTTATATTTGGAAGCTTTTAATAATGGCTCCTTAGGTCTTGTTATCAACAAAGGTATAATTAAACTTATTCCTAAGGGTAAGAATAAGGATAACATTGTTGGTTGGCACCCAATCACTCTTCTAAACACTTCATATAAAATTATTGCAAAGGCTTTAGCAATCAAAATTCAACCCATTGTACAAATGATTGTGATGCCTGAATAAACAGGGTTTTTAAAAGGGAGATATATTCTTGATAACCTTATGTTGGCTTTGGAGACTATGGAATGGGCACAACAATCAAGACAAAATGCTTTGATAGTCAAGTTGGATTTTGACAAAGCTTATGATAGAATATGTTGGAGCTTTATCCTCAAAATGCTTCAATAGATGGGTTTTGGTCCTAAAATTCTAAAGCATGTTCAAATGTTGTTCCAAGATGCTAATGCTCATTTGATTATTAATAAGAATATGTCAGACTCCTTTGTTTTACAATGTTCCATAAGGCAGGGATGTCCCCTTTCTCCCTTTTTGTATGTTTTTACAGCTGATGCCTTGGGTTATTTTCTGCATAAAGCTCAACAAAGGGATTTCTACCCCTCAAGAAAAGGTGGTCATTAATTCCCATTTTGCAAATGACAGTATGTTATTCTTGCATAATTCTGAGGAAGAGGTGAACAATGCTTTGGAAATGGTTAAGTTGTACTGTGAGGTGTCTGATTCTCTTATTTCCCACAATAAAACTAAATTTTTAATGACTCGACCTTATTCTAATTCTCAATGGATACCGAAAGAATGGAGGCAAGTCAAACATGGTGAGATAACTAGATATTTGGGTATTCCCTTTGGTTTGTGAGTTTCTCTTTCTGAAATGTGGACTTGGTTTTTAAACAGAGTTATGTATAAGTTGTTCATTTTTGGTAATAAATTTTTGTCTTTGGCTGGAAAGATTCAAGTGGCCAATAAAATTCTCATTGCTTCCCATATGTACTATTCTTCTTGTTGGATGCCTTCCAACCAAGGATATGAGAAACTTAACAAAATAATTCATAGATTTTTTTGGTCCAGATGGGATGGTAATGGTGGTTTTATAGCTTCTTCATGGTCTCACTGTATTTAGCCAAAACATAAAGGTGGACTTGGATTTATCAATCCTCAAACCCAAGGTATCTGCCTTGCTGCAAAATGGATTACTAGAGCTGCCAGTGGAGATGAACCATGGAAGGTGTTAGTTCGTCAATGAATTATGGATGCTTCTATAAAGAAGAAGTGGCAAGGGGTTCCCTGGCTTAATAAATTTCTTTTTCCCTCTTCTTTTAGAATCAGAGCTTCTTTTCCTCTTCAATCTATTTGGAAAGCATGGCAAAAAGTTAGCAAATTTTTACATTGGAATGGTTCTTCCTTGCAAACTGGGTTTAGCTTTGTTTCGATGTCCATTTGGCAGAATAAAATAATCATGTATCATGATCAACCATTAGCTTTATGTTTCCCAAGACAAGCTTACTATTTGTTTAAAAAGGGCATTAGACAGTTTAAAGATCTTTGGGATTTTGTTTTTTTTGACTGGGCTCCTTGGAACAAAATTAAAGAGCAGTATGGGCTGAGTTCTAGTTATGAACCATTCATCCTTTTTATTAAATCTCTTGTGCCAGTGAATCTAACTATGAAGTTTTGTACTTCAAGGGATTGATACTTTCTTAGAGATTGGAAATGGTTATCTTACCGTCATTTCAATAATTTTCCTTTAAAACACATATATTTGAAGTTGCTACCTAGTTGCAATATTGCTACTCATTTGAACCAAAAGTGGAAATGCAGATTTAGCACCAAATTTTGGTGTAAATTAAATGCTCAAATATGACGTTCTAAAGTTGATTTTGATTCACAGGTGTTGGTTTGGAAGATATTGCATTGCAAGCTTCCTATGGGGGATAGATTAAAGTGCATTATGGTTCAACCAGCAGACTGTCTTTTTTGTAAGGGTGTGGAAACTTTGAAGCACATTTTTTGGGATTGTGTATATGTTAAAAGGCTTTGGTTTTCAGTTTTTAGAGATTTATCAACTATTTTTAATCATGATTTGACTTGTAAAGAGGTTTTTTGTTTTGGCATGCAAAAAGATGTGATTGCTAATTATATTCGACATGTTTTGAAAAATATATGGAAAATAGGTGTGTTGCTATGTTTTCTAGTAACTTTTATCAGGTTGTTGGGACTTTACGGCTTTACTCTGACATGTATCTTTAGGTGGCTGTTCTTTTCTCGCAGATTTGGGTTATATGTAAGAAGAATGAGCGGGCTAAACATAAGTTATAGCAAATTAAAGAGCAAATAGTGAATTTTTAGTTGGACAATAAGATTGAGCATTGTAAAAATGTTATATAGTTTTTGTAATTTGTCTTTTTGTGATTGTATCTTATGGTTGCTGTCTTGTACAACCTTTGATATTGTCACTCGGATTTTGTAAGGCTGGTTTTGTCTAGCTGGGTTTTTGGCTAGTTTGGATTTCAGCTACTACTAGTAGCTCTATTCTTGTAATTCTTGTGCTTTGTTTATTTATTTATTTTAAAAACACACACACATTTAAACCATCAATATTTTATTATTAAAAACTTTGTATTTTTTCAAACAATGTGAAAGCTACAAAAATGACTTAAACCTCTTCAAGAAATCAAATTGTCAATAATTAATTTTTCAAATAATTTTTATTAAAAAATTTACATCTTAACCATTGATAAGATCTGAAAACACAAATATTTGTCCTATACTAAAAAATTCTTGCATTTCATTGTTAACACTAAAATGATAGTGAATTGTTACCATTCACTATCAACAGATACAAAGAGTATTTGTCCAAGATAGTTCCTTCTGTAAAAACAGAATCCATTACTAAAATGGCCAATAGAATCTTTTAACGTGAGCTCAAATTCACAAACATTAAATTTGAATTCCTCCTCGCACATTGAAAAAGCAAGAGGGAGTATAGATAACTGTTCCAAATTTCACCCGTCTATCGTATATTGAACCGCGCTTGTTTGTTGTCGCTTCTTCCAAGATCAGCAGTGCTTACAAGTTTATCAGGACAAGGAAGGTAAGAGTACGAACCAGTACGTTACGTACCTTGTTGCATTCAACTTTTACATTTACAGAAAGTTGAAACTTATCCTGCACAAACATTCAATGCTTGCGACTCACGTCGTCTGCATGTTTCATCACGTCGTTTGCATGTTTCCATAATTTTGCAGCTTTGGATGGGATGGGCACTCCATTCCTGCACTCTACTCTCTCGTCGTTATCGATATGGACAAAATATGGGCGACATTACTTATGTATTTGTCTGCACTTCTCTATTCAATATTATTGTTATCGATATTGCCCAGTAAGTAATGGCCGACTTTTATATATATATATTATTTGGGTCAGTGCATTATGATAGAGACGGTGGCGGTGGGTTTACTCACTGCCATTGCTACACCCAACACAACTGCTACAATTTTTTGCGCCGTTAAAAGCTCAAAGATCGCACCTCAAACATGGGTAATTTATACAATTTAATATCTTTAATGCCCATGTTACCGAGGCCAGTGCAATCTTTCCTTTCTGAGTCCCATGTTGTTAAAGGCTGCGCCCTTGTGCCTCTTTCCGACAGGCATAGGCCAATACCTTGGTTAGGGAGAAATAACGGCTCGGTTTCTCATGGGAATCTGATGAATCGATCAAAAGTTGTTTACATTTACATGTGTATATAAAACTGAATTATTCTCGGGAGATTGATAATAGATAGATTTAGAAACTTTATTAGGAAGTTACATTGGGAGGAAGATCTTAAGCCGGCAGCACAGTCCAGGTCGCCCCCACCATTAAATGCTGGCATATTTACCACAGCTGTTTATGCATTAGAGGTTAGAAGGGGGCAGATTCATTCCAAATTGTTTTGAATCAGTGGGCGCAAGCCATTAAAGCCACTTGACATTTCAATTCGTTTAATGTTTTTTAAATGTGGGCGATGAAAGATGTGCAGCACTATGTTTTGAGAAATTGCGAAACAGATCATCTCAGTATGTAAGTTTCAAATTGACACACCTAATTTGTGTGTATACCGAATCTTGAACTGGTAATGTCTAAAATATTGGAGTTAAGTATTATATTGTTTCTAAGGGATTAGGTATTAGTATTAAATGGTTTATATATTTGTTTGAATTATTTATAGAGTGGTTATTATCAAAGGAGTATTATATTCAAATAAATGATATAAAAAAAATTATAATAGAAAGTTATTATTAATTTAAACATATAATTGTATTATAGAGAGGATGTAGTGGATTGTTTTGGATAAGGGTTAATTCACTTAAAAGTTTTGTATAAGAGAAGATAAGGAACCACCAATCTACACTCAAAGTTCTCAATCACAAGAGGCATAACTATCTCCAACTAAATGACAAAATCACAATTTTATCAATGTTGATGGCAAGAGAGCCAACTAGAAAACTCAACAATCTTGCCTCACAATAAACAAGTCCAACATCTTCACTAAGGAGGAGGTGAGAAATGGATACGACTCTACAATTCATTTGTCCATCTAGGAATTCGAGGCAGCGAGTGTTGGGACAAATCATCAACCTATAACTCATGATGCAAGGTGTGCTCTTCATGATTGAGGAGATCTTGAAGTGATGAAATTCCTAGGCCACCTTCTCAATCTACATCTAGATCTAAAAATAAGATGTGAGAAGAAATTTCTTATTAAAAAAAGAAAAAAGAAATATTTTCTACAATAAAATTAACTTTATTATTTAATTTTTAAAATTAAAAAATAAAGATCTACAAGAGCTTAATAATTTTAAAATATAATGCCTCTTAATTTAATGTTACTTTTTGATAATGATTATTAATAGATAGATTAGTCGAGTGAAAATATTTTGTACTTGAATCGAGTTATTGTAAATTTTGTGTTTCATTATTCATATGATTATTAAATGTCAATGTTACTCTATTTTAAAAATTCTTTTTATTTCCCCTCAATGGTGTTGTTTTAGGAAGAGAATGTGGATATCATGCAAGAGGAGTTGTTCACCATGATAGAACATAAACAATAGATAGTGTAGACACTTATATTTTACCATCTCTTAATGTTATACCTAACATTACATCTTAGAACTATGTCACATCCTAGTACCATTTCCTAGCCCCATTCTAATTTTCCTTCCACTATTTAATTAAATAATCTATAATAAATAAACAAATATATTTTCATATATTCTAAAATAAATATATATTTTTAAAAAAATAAATAATTAATTCCATCTTCATTTTTTCTCCATAAATAAATAATTAACATCTAATCATCCACTAATATTCTATTGTAACCCCACCACCCCATCATTTCCCTCTTTTTAGTCCATGCACAACTGATTAGATTAAATAAATAAATAAATATGAGCAATTATTCTCACCCAGTAATGAACCTTCATAACTCTTATTGACTATTCTTAGTTAGTGAGGATTCTCCACTTCTCTCATTCAATATTAATTTTCCGTTTGATATCAAATCATCACCATTCACATCATCATCCATTAATATATAAATCAACCCTCATACTTCATCTTTCTAGACATAAGTGATCAATCTATAGGTACATGCTATTGATTCAAATAACAATCTAAATTTTATCTAGGAGCATATCCAACACATCTAAGGTTTGAAATCAATGATATTTTACTATTTTTTATTTATTTTTTATTTCTTGTTTATTATATCTAAGGTATTTCATATGTTTGTTATAAAATCCTAGCTTAGCATTAGTTTCTTACAAGTATACATATATTTTCTTAAATTAATCACTTCAAATCATTTATATCATGTTTTGAAAATTATTTGGTAATTTTATGTTTTAGATATTAGATATTTGTTGATGTACATGCATTCCATACATTTTTAATTCTATTAAATTATTTAAGAATTAAATTATTCTATAAAAGTGAAACTATAACTAAAGAAAAACTTAGATGGGTGGGTGCACAAAGATGGGGGGACAAAAAGTGGTTGAACCCCACTTTTAAACTTGAAAGAAGCCATAACAAAAATGTGTTATAACATGCCCACATTATTTTTTGAATGAGAAATAACGCGAGCATGTTATAACATGCTCACATTATTTCTCATTTAAGAAAAAACACTATAACATCAACCCTCATCCTTATACCTTATACCCTAAACCCTAAATATTATCACTCAACACTATACTTAAACCCTAAACCATACACTCTCAACCCTTCACCTTATGCCTTATACCCTCAATCCATACCCTAAAACCTATACCCAATATCTTAAACCCTAATCCCTATACCCTATACATTTAACTATGGAAACTCAACCCTAAACATTATCCCTCAACTATAAAACCTCAACCCTATACCCTATACCCTATACTTAAGCCCTAATCCCTCAACCCTCAACCCTATACCTTACACCTTGAACCCTCATCCCCATGCCTTATACCCTCAACCTTATCGTTAAACACTACA
>VDFB02286889.1:0-22603 GCA_007258455.2 Sequoia sempervirens
ACTTCACACGGACCTCTGAAACTTTTGAAAACTTGATGATCAACATATTGATCAATTCACCTTCATGACCTCCACAGTTCCACTAGCAACCTGCAACATTTCTTTTAACAATTTTCTCAATATCCTTGACATATCCAGCTTCAATACAATCAATGCTAATAGCATTGACATCAATGAAAACCACATATTAATAGCATAACCACAACATCCAACACCTCTTACCTTCCATCCACCTTTGATTCTCTACCTAGTGTCACATTCAACTGAAGAAAAGGTGCAAAACAAGAGGAAGCATAGAGTGTCAAATGGACAAGACTTTCATGCTATGGAGGCTTTTACTTGAAGAAATTGAAAGGAGTGGATGTGGTTATAGATTTCATTATTGTAGTTATCTTAATTATATTCTTCATGTTTTGTATGTAAATGAAATCATGAACATTGAGATCTTGTCATTAGAAGTCATAGTGAATATTTTTAGCATTTACAAAGTTCAGGTTTTAATAGTTAACTAGTCACAATCTTAAGCTATAAGTACATGTAGCAATAGTTCCATGTTTAATTCTCTTTACTATTTTGTAGTTTTATGTTTTTCCCACATGTGTAAACACCTATACTAGATTATATAGGTAGTATAGAATCTCTGGATGCACATACAGTGCCAACATCATCACAAGCTTATGTTAGCCCTAGTTGATAATTAAATGGAGTCTTTACAAGGGCTTAGTGGAATCTTTAGTTAGGAACCACCTCTAAATTATTTTTTTATCACCAAATTTTATGAGCATTAGTTGGGCCTTACAAGTGCATAGCACCTGAGCACCCATATGATTGTGGATTGTCTACATTTTTCTAAAAAAATTGTCCTATATGTTGGGTAGTGCTAGAGTTGATGATTGAACCAAAAACTTCTAGAAGTCACTGCAAGCAATTATCCTATCACAAAAGAGAGATCAAAGAAAGATGATGTGCTAAACAACCTGATAAATTCTATTGATGTAATTACTTGAATGAATGATTACAATGAATGTGAATGTTTATAAAAGAAAAAAGAAAACCCTAGATTAGGGTTTGATTAGATGACACAAGTGTCATCATCTAATTCAATGAGACATGTGCTACATATAACTCAATAAATATTTTAAAAACAATCCTAAGTTTATCTTAAGTAATTAAAGTAAAAAGGTGTCTAATAATTAATTGATTATCAGAAATGACCTATTTACTCCAACACCCCAAAGATTAACTATAAATGAGAAATAAAAAATGATAAAGGATGAATGGTGGATGCAAAATGGGTCCCACTACAAGGCCTAATGAGGTACCCATGAACAAGCAATATCTCATTAACATAAAAAATTAGAAAACCTCATGGGAAAAAATCCTCTCCATAAGAGAGATAAAGGAAATAAAAGTGTACATGTGAAATAAATGTAGGGATCATGGCCCCCAAGCATTGATTTGATCACATAGGTACAATCAAGATCCTCCATATAGGAGAGAAAAGATGAGACAATAAATCATCCTATAAAGAAGATGCTCCTCTACCAAAACTGAATGCTTGAAGAAGAATGTTGAAGATGATCCAAAAATGAAAAACATTGTTCCTCCCCTTACCAAGAAACACATCCAATGATGCATGTAGAAGAAACTCTCTCAAGAGAAGAGATCTCATGATGGATTCCATGGAGAAATGCTCAAGGGTCCACATGTTTGAATCAAATGAATCAAATCCAAACAACTATGAAGATACATGTAGAACAACCTCCAAAAGCAATGTTGATCTGATGACAAGTGGATCATAGCTACCATCAAAGAGAAAGTGAATATACTCAAGTGTGTCCTCAATTTCTGCAATGTGTGACTCAAAAAACAACTTTGTTATGTTTGGCAAGTAGTCATCCTACAAATTTGAAATTGAAGGATTGGTAACATCCTATTGTTTAGTGAGTCAATCTTTATAGATGCAGGAGGTTGAAGATCAATGCAAGTCTCATGAACCAAGGTGGAAAATTCAATTACACATACTCCTTAAATATCTGATCCACTTTATATGCATGAGAGTGAGGACTAGTCAATGGTAGTGCAAGCTTATCTAGAGAAAAATGAGAGAAGGCATACAATCAAGACACATGATCTATGGTCCCAATTGCAAGAATCTCTCTATTATGTAGGTCTCTGATAAACATTGAATTAGGAGTGAACTATATTGTCTTACCTACCCCATTGTGTGTAATCTAATAGATGGAAAGGAGATTGAAATATAATGAAGGGACATGTGCAATACATCATGAAATATGCCATCATCAACATATATGGATCCTTTACTAGTAACAATCATATAAGTGTTATTCCCCATCAATATATGTGGTAATGTGTAAGGCTCATATGAAGTTGCAATCATGTGATGTGAGGCTCCTAAATCAAGAAGTCATTTGTTGGACTAAAGATTGGTGGATGCAAAGAGAGAATGACATTTCATCTTTTCAACTCCACATTCCATGGTGGATGATCCTAATTATGAAGATTTTGAAGTGGAAGAAGAGGATGAGGGAAACTAAATATGACTCTTTTGTAGAAGATATTTCAACTCATCAATCTTCTTTGCATAATATTGTTGCTCATCATGTCATGTCTTTGTGCAATATGCACATTTTGGTTGATCCTTCTTAGATGAGTCCCCCTTAGAAGAGAAAGAAGAATTTGAGGTACCATATGAATTAGATTCATTTTCTTGCTCATGTGACTTGAAATCCTTTTGTTTTTGTTTCTTGTCTTTACCATCTAAATCCTTCAAATCTCTAGTGCTTGGCGATGCAATAAGAGCCAATGATTTGGAAGACTTCATGGAGCCCATCTATACCAAATTTTCCTACCCCCAAGTGAGTGAAGTATGAAAATCATCAAGTGAAGGCATAGTGAATCTGGAACCAAGTGTACATCTCTATGTAGTGTAGAAAATTGTACTCCCTTCTTGGATATGGTACAATTTCACACTTACTTTGGACCTATTTTAGTACCATGGCATTCATAACCCTTTATTTTGGATCTCAAGGCTTATTTCAATTGAAATCCTAACAAAGTCAACAAAAATGCATTAAATTTTCCAACAATCTGACATTGGCCCACCTCAAAAAAATAGGGTGGGACTCATACGCCACCTTCAACATATGAGTCCCCCTAGGCGGGACCCATACGCCCCAAGTGGTGTATGAGTCCCGTGTGGCCCATTTTTAGGGTTTGAGTGGGAAATTAAGGTTTTTAATTAAAAAAATTGGTTGATGTCGGTATTTGAGATCTAAATAATGATAAATTAAATGAAGTGCCTATATAAACAAGGTTTCAAATCATTATTTTCATTTAGAAAAAGCAATTCAATATCTAAGCATTCACAAGCACTCAAGCATACTTTCAAAAGAGCATTCAAGAGGAAGTAGCAAGAAAAGTTGAAGTCTTGGAGCAGCATTATAGTGTTTTTTGTAGGTCTTCAAGCTCACTTTCATTCAAGATCTAGCATTGTGAAGGATTGATGATGGTTGCCTATGGTGGATCATGATGGATTCTAGGTTGGGGAGATGCAACTAGCCATCAAGCCAAACCTAATGACCATGTTTCCTAAGTGATTCCATCCTCCATTTTCATTCTACTTTCAACCTAAAGGATGGTGCATATCTCACTATGGCTTATTAGGGTGATTAGACATCTCCCAAAGTGAGTTGTCATGTATATGTTTCATTCATGCATCTTATTCAAGCATAATAGAATAGTTTTTTATGACATTCTAGATCTCCTAATATTAGATGCACTTAAGGCTATGACTTGCATTCATCTTTGTTCTCAAGAACTATCATTTATATCAAGGTTTAACTACCAAACTAGGGGTTTTCCCAAGTCAAGCCCCTTGTAAGCAAATCAACACTATACTTAGTTTTACAAGTCCAAATCCCAAAATTAAATTGAGAAGAAAGAGTAGAGATAGTAGAGAAGATACATACCTTGAATTTCTAAAAAACCATGAAAGGATTGATGCACCACTTTTTGGAATATGAGTCCCAGTACAGTGATTTTTCCAGATTTTAGTTCCAAACTTGTCACTGCCAGATTTTTGTTCTTGCCTAGAAACCCTAATCTGTGACTAAATTTCCCAGCATGGCATATGAGTCTTATTGAGCCCTAAATTTTGCATTTTTTTAGGATTTCAGAGCTTTTTTCAAGCACATTTAGTTTTTTGGGTGCACCTCTGTGTTTTCTCAATTTACTATTCTTAATTACATTCATTTCTAGGTCATCTACTTAGGTTTTACACATCACTAGGTTTTTTCATTAGATCTTGCATGTTACTAGTCTTTCCAAGCCCTAGCTTGGTGGTGAACCCCTTTTTAGTTACTAAACATACCCTAGGACACCCTATTGCAAATATCTTTCCCCCATTCTATCATTGGATTGAGATCTCTAAGGTATCCTTGAGTGAAATAGGTTCTCCTAGTTCCATATCTCAAAAAGATAGAAAAACAACCTATTTTCCATGTTTCAATCTCATGGCATAAAAGGTAAAAACAAAAAATGAATAGTCTAGACCAAGCTTGGTAAGGATGGAAAGAATCATCTGAGTATCCTCTTTCTAAATACCACACCATGTCAATTTCAATCTAAGAGACTTGAGTTTGGTGAATAAGTCTCAAATTTCATCAAAATATCGAGGATTCAAGCCGATAAGCTCATTCTCCAACTAAAATCCACTCAAATTATCTTGCTTCCCAAACAATGACTCCAATTGAGTCCATATCTAATTGTGTGTGGTGTAAGATTCACCATGAAAGAGAAGATTAGGATACATAGAAATCCATAATATCAAAAAAGCCTCATCACACCCATTAAACCACTTTCTCTTCTTAACAACACCTATCGGTTCAAGTTATGTACCCACGGTCACTTTCTATAGCCCCAATTTCTTCAAATGTATCTCCATTTGTTTTTCCCACCCATAGTAGTTGTGTGGACTGACCAATGCAATATGTGTTGGATCAATTATTAAAATTACATAAGTGAACTGATATAGCAATACAGACCCCTTAATGCAATCAAATTCCGCTTTGGATCCTAAATTTTTTGACTTGTTTGTACATTTTCTAAGAAAATAACCAAAAAGGGAAAATTTTGAGATTTGATTGAAATAGCAAATACATGGTTAATTTTTTGGAAAAATAGGTTTGAAATCTATGAAGAGGACTGAATGAGCTTATGATGTCAATATAATTGTGAAAATTTGATAACTAAGTCAAATGTTATGCTCTCTTAAGAGAAAATAATTTAAACTAACTTCAGAAGTTTGTTGGATAAATTAGGAGAAAATTTTGAAAAAAATAGCACACACCACTAGATTGGACTGAGAACCACCTTTCCAATGATATAAAGTTTGCAAAAAGTGGATATTGAATGCCCAAGTTATACCTGATTTACTAAAATTTACACAATTAGGCCCTTAGGCAACACAAGGGGCTAAAAAAATTAGCCCCTGGTCCTATTGTGGACTAGGGGGCTGGTTGCGAGACTAAGGGAGTGAACCCTATTCCCTGTCACCGACATGACTAGAGTGGATCAAGGGAAGGTGAAGAGGGCTTGGTGGCACAACAAGATGTCGTAGAGGGTTAACTCTGTTGGTCAAGGGATTGTTAGGAGCAATGGCGTAGGCGTGTGTTTGGACAAATATTTTGTAGGAATATTCTTCAATTACATCAACCATGAAAATTCCATATGCTACAAAAAACCTACCAATAAAAAAAAAAATGCATATTTTCTTGGGCCATCGATTAATTACTTGTGTAATTTTTTTACATAGAGTTGCATAGTAATGGAATCATACTTGTATTACATGGTATGGACTTATATTACCATATGAATCCATATGGTTGTATGCATTTTTTACCTTAAAAAAGTGCCCTCCAAAAAATCACCCTAAAAGCAATCTCAAATTTTTAAGAAATGACAGTCAATTCTTAGTTTTTTAGTTGCTTTAGATGCAACGACGAGGTCTATTTTTCTCTAGGATGCACCTATTTTTTTCTCAAGGATAGACCCCTCAAATTTTGATAGGAGGATGTAGATCTGGAGCTCTGATTCCATGTTAGAGTTGATGATTGAACCCCACAACTCCCAAAAGTTCCCTGCAATTAATTATCTTATCAAAAAAGAGAGATCAAAGAAAGATGATGTGCTCAACAACCTAAGAAATTGTATTGATACAATAACCTAAATGAATGATTACAATGAAAGGTGAATTCTTATAAAATAAAAAAACAAAACCCTAGATTAGGGTTTGATTAGATTGAGACAAGTGTCATCATCTAATGCAATGAGACAACATGTGCTAAATATAGCTCAATTGAATAATAAAAAAGAAACTCCTAAGTTTAGTTGAAGTAATTAAAGTAAAAAGGTGTGCAATAATTAATTAATTATTATGTGATGACCTATTTACTCCAACAGGCGATGTGTTGGAGGCAACCTACTAGTGGGTGAGTCATGCCATCCACCCATTGGGGGTCGAGGATTAGCCCCCTGCTTACACCGAATTGAGGGCCACAATGAACATGCAACCAAGGGTGGAATGGAAAATGATAACCAATGTACAATAAATAATATAATATTTAATTTTTAAAACCAAACCAAAATTATTGGTCTATGTTGGAGTCTTATGATGTAGACTAGCACAAAAGTAAAGTAGAAGGTACAATTGAATATGCTTATTCCTCAAGGAATATTACACCCATAACTTATGAATTTGATAGCGACTAGTATGGTAGGGTACAAATTATATAGATTCATACTATATCGATTCTATACAATTGTATGAATGAAATTTCTACGAGCTTTGCCAAAACCCTAAAAATGGCCTAAATTTTTTTGTCGCCCAAATATCAAACATTTTATATGAAAATATGTATTTTTGGACCTTGTGGAATCAATGGTGAGGTTCATTTTTCCTCAAAGTGTACACAAAAAATATTCAAGCATAAATCACCCTCATATCTAAGAAGGGGATTTGCATATCCAAAGCTTTGATACCATATTAGAATCACTCAAGGAATCAAGCTCCTAAGATCACCTGTAAAATTAAAAATAACCTTCTACAAGAGAGACAAAAAGAGCATAAGTTTGCAATAATGGATGCAAAATATATTAGATCAAATGTGATCAATGAATGCTTGAAATACAATATAATACAAAATCCACATATGAGACCTTTCTTATATAGGCAAGGTTGAGAGGTGGAGAAAATTAGGATGATGACAAGTGTCTTAACCCTATGTCATGTGACATAATAAGATAAGATAGGATCACATGACAATTAAGATTTCCAGAAATATACCTAACTCGCTAAGCAAACTTACCACGTGAACATGTGTGAAAAGGTCCTAACTAGGAACTAGTTAGATAAAGTGACTTGTTCACACTACAAAGAGAGAAACCGGATAGGAAATACCCATGTTCAGACCAACAATTCTCTCCTTAAAGTATTTGTCTACTTAGGACAAGTTGCAAATATCTTCATTAAACCTTTAGTATCACCTCACTATCTTGAGTTGTGACATATGTTTAGGGTGAAGGAAGTTATCCTTGTGAGTCATCTTGAGTCCTCTTTTCTTTGTATTTTTTCTCTTCTTTTGAGGGGATATTTTACCATAGGGTTTTCTTCTTTACTCCATTTGTAAGAGGTCTTTATTGTACATGAGTTCCTCATTAAGACTAATTTTCGAGAATCATTTTTTGAGTAGTTAGCTTTCCTCCTAAGTATCCCTTAATAGGGGGTGTTAGTGTGAAGAGAAAATTTTACCTATCTAGTTTAATTTTACCAAGTAGACCTATTCACACTACACTTAAGCTCACCTATAGGTTTTCCATTTTGTTGTCTCACCACACAAGGAATTTATAAATCTCCTTGCACTTGTCTAAAGTGTTCTACATATGTCACACCTTTTGGAGGGTTAGTTAATAGTCTTATCCTATCTTCCTTCTTCCTCATTGTCCTACATATACAAAGAGTTCATTAAATAGTATTGATTTTCAATTTTATGATAGTTTTTGGAATTATCGTGTGCACATTCATTTACGAAATTTTTTAGTTTTTGTATTCATTATAATGTTGTTCCAATAAATGCAACCTTGAACTTGTTTTGTGGCATTAAACTTTGCACTCCAAGTTGTTAGATATTGTTTTACCTCTATTATCTCAAAATAGTAGTTCTTATGGTGATTGAGGAGAGCCATATCTAGTTTAGATATTGTGCAGCCTTAGTTTTCTTTGTTCTTGTTAAGCTATTGGATTTGAACTTTGTCACAACTAGGGTTCATCTCACCTTTTGATGTGTGTCACAACCCACTTGGTCAACTCTAATATTTTGAGGTATTAAATAAATTTTAAAAACAAATCAAAATAAGAGAATTAAACATACATCACTTAGTAAATCATATGATTCTAGATTAGTATATACATGTGTATGCATACAAATAATTACATTTATTTATCAAATAGATTGTCAACTTTGAAAGCTAAAATTTAGAAAACTTAATTTGATCCTCGATATAAAATATGAATAAATTAGAATAATATAAGTAACATAAAAATAATAAAATAAATTCTTCAAAAATGTTATAGAGCTCTAGTTCAACACATCCTAGAAATATTTAGAATAGCATGCATGATGCTTAGAATGGTTGTTAGATGGCATAATAGAAAAGACATTAAGGAGTTTAGTGTGGGAGTTTTGAGGAGTTTAAAAGGAAAATTTGAGGAGATTTTTGACATGATTCTAATAATTTTTTACTATTGCTAGGTTCAGATCTTGTTCTTACTGTTCATTTTTGTTAAAACAAAAAATATGGCAATACCAAACGCATACCCACTTTGGCTGCCAACAAACTATGCTAGAAAGAAAATCCCATTGTCATTTTCACATAGCCTTCATCATCTTAAGAACCTTAGCAGTTGGCGCCTCGTAAATGTGGAGAAAATTTTTGGACCAAGAATGAGAGGCAACAACATTTTGATGAAGGATTTGGCTAATTATGAAATGGGATAAACATTCCCTGAAGATTATGTGGACTAGCATCCTCACAAGGATACTTTGAAGTGTTGAAGGGTGTGGATTTTGTTGCAACTCACCTATTTTCCTAGTCCCTACACAATTAGTGATCTTGGCCAATACATTTTCAATTTCTTCAATTGGATTGAAACTACCAGCTCTAAAGTTGCGCATCTTAATTTCGCGCTTCTCAAAATCCTACATGGAAATTTCAAATCACTCCCAATTTTTTACAGTAGCTTACTTGGCAAGTCCCCTACTTACAAATTTCATTTAAGGGCCACATCATCAAATATGATGCCACATCAGCATATTTTTTGTCAAGGTGTCCAAAAAGGCCCAAAAAAAAGTGAGACCAATACTTGTGCATTCACAGCATGGGTAGTTAAGCACTGACATGGCATCACATGATTGGTTGCTTTTTAGATCAAAGGAATACATTTTGTTTAATTATGGGTAGTCAAGTCACAACTATTGGGCATTATATAAACAACTACTATCACAATTATTGCACATTATATAAATAACTACTATCACAACTATTCAAACATGTTCAACTACTGGATCTTCTCCCCTAGGTCCTGACTCTCAAGTACCTCTAGGAATTTTTTTTGGTGAAGATGACTCTTCTTATGTTGCACAAGATGTGAATTCTTAGAATACTCTCTTGATTTCCGTCAAGAATCTCATGAAGGATGGTCTACTATCTAAGAGGAGCTTCTAGGACCAAAGCTTGTGGGATGTATAAACTTCACTTCAATTGTCAGATTCAAGAATCCTTTACTTACAAAGGCTACAAAGAGGTTTGTAAATACCAAGGGATAATCCACAGGTGAACTTTTTCGAAGAGTACCTGTAGTTATAGGCATGAAAATTTTATAGACAAAGGTTACAATGAGGCTTGTAAGTAGCAAGGGACAACCCAAAGATGAACATGAATTTTCTTGAAGAGCACCTAAAGTTATAGGCATGCAATTTCTATAGATAATAATATCAAGGATAACAAAGCATCAATTTCAAATTTTGATACTTCCAAAGATTATATAGTTGCAAAGTTTGTAGCAGTTGAAGCAAAGGCAAAAAATTTAAGAAGGGAGTTGGTATCAAAGAAAGGTGACAAAGAGGTAGATTTTTCTAAAATTAAGCATGCAATATTTGTAAAATTGATTGATGGGGTAGGATATTTTCCCTCGAGAAGACTATGGGTAATGGCATTTGATTTTTTATTATATTTTTCACTTTTCATAAGTAAAAAGAATAGCACAAATAAGATAGCAAGACAAGAGAAATAACTAGATGTTTCATTGTTGGTTGCTTCTTTTGTTTGATCAAGATTTTCTATTTTAGCCCTATTTTTTTCTATTCTTGATTTAACTTTATTTTAAGTCGAATTAACAACATTGACTGAAAGGTATGTAGTTGAACATTTCTAATAAGAAAAATAATTATCTTTAATTTTTATTTTCTCATTGAGCTTTGTTTTAATATAAAAATGAGTAATGACCTTCCATTATAAACTTCAATAGTGCAAAAATATACATTTGATTCAAGAATTAAGAACACTATTATCAAATTAAATTTGAAACATTAATATTCTAAGACTTTTTAAGGTAGGAATAAAACACTCTAGCAAAGTAAGATGGAGTTTAAGCATAATACCTTTAATTTAAATAAATGAAAACCCAAAAAACAAAAAAAGAGTATTAGAGTTCAAATTGACACTACTATCAAATAATGTATCTTGTACAACCTTCTATCAATATAATGAATAATAACACATTTGAATTGTAAGTATTAAAGGATGGAACCACTAAAATATTTTATTTGATTCTTATCCACAATGTTTTTCTCATGCCTTTGATCTTTATTTTCTCATGTTGTCATGATCCTCTCCTTGATATTAAATGTTGTTCAATAAGCTAGGGAAAACTTATTATTCTTAACATCTCTCATATAAATAGATTGGGGAAATACCTATTTTATGATAGATTTGTGATGGACACAATCACCTAGAACCTATTATCTATAAATTAGCCTTGAAACTAGATTAAAGAAAGAAAAAAAAATTATATCAACTAACATGAATGAGCTTACTTGAGCTATAATACGATTTGTAAAACACAAATATATAGGCCTCTTGGGAAAGTGAGTTAGGATGACTCATTCCTAAGAGGTCATGAGTTAACTCAGTCATCCGAGACAAAGTATGCATTAATTATAGTTACTCATGTTGTGTTATGGATTTCTTGAATTCACTATCACAAACTATTTATGTTCATGTTTAGGAACCAACTAAAAATTTATTATGGTTTTGTACTAAGGCCCCAATTAAATATGCATGTTTTCTATCATTTAGTCTATTGTAATGCATTTAGATTTTTATGTCAAGATCTAAATTAACCATTAAATCCTTACAAATATATCATTAGAAAATTAGATATGAAATTATATATATCGTTAGGCTAAGACTAAGCTATGAGTTATGAGTAAAAAGTTTAAAATTGTTCAAAATTATTCCATTTGAAAATTACATTAGATAATGACAAAATTATTAATCTACCACACAATTTTATATGAAATGAATAATATCACATTGAAGAAAATAGATTACTAGAATAAAAATGTGATATTTTATACTATAATTATAGTTTACTTCTAGTTAAATTTTATGAAAATTTGAGAGAATTTTTATGCCTAGCGAGCCTTTTGTTCCTTTAATAATTGATTGTTCATGAACTATGATTTTATGTTGGTGGGTTAGCCTAGATGGCATTGGAGAGCCTCTCTTACATGTATTTTAACTGAATGTTTATGCACTGGAAGACTTATCACAGTCAACACAATGGTCGAGACTGGTTTCTAAGCCGTTTCAAATGTTTTCCAGTTGCAGGTCTTCGTCCGAGCCTATTCAGTTAGCTCATCTATTGAAACAAAACTAGTACAACCTTCTATAACAGCACTCGGAGCCTCTCTTGATGTGTACAAGGAGATGGATAGGAAGCTTGTTTTTTGGCTCTCTCGATATGATTATATAGTTGGAGAAGCAAAAAAGTTACAATCCAGGCTCCCAAAATGGACAGTTCCATGGATTTCTGAAGAGTATTGCCTGCTAATGGCTTACATAGTTGGAATGGGTGTGTTATTTGGGCTTGTATTGTTATGGGTTCCGAACAAGACTTTAGACCATGTGAAATTGATAGATGCCATGTTCGATTCATTTTCTACAGCGACTAGATATGGTCTAGGGATTGCTTCCTTTTCTAGTCTGTCTACATTCCAACAGTTTGTGCTTATTCTTTTCCACCTCATGGGAGCCAACATGTTTACTACTCTTTTGGAGCTGAGATTAAGATGGGCCTTGAGTAGAATTAGAAGTAGTCCAGACAAGGAAGATTATATTGGTGAGCATAATAGCTCTCAAGACCATGACCCTGTTGTTGGGGTTGTGAGTGGAGATATTATACAAGACTAGGAAGGACTACCCATTTCATCTCATGACATGTCATTTGGGTTTCACAAGAGTCTTTTAGAGACGTCTTTAGAGGAAGTTTGACAACAGAGTGATAAAGTAGATGAGTTAGGTACCAAATCAGAGGAAGATATGTTGACATCTATTAGACATCGTCACAATAAGAATAAAAGGAAAAGTGGGTCGGATGTTCTATTCCAGAAGAGGATGGAAAATACAAGGGAATTGGAAGAGAAAACAATAAGAGAAGAGGTTCTAGACAAAGTTTATGAGAAAATAATAAGAGAAGAGGTTCCATACACAGTGTATGAGCAAACAATAAAATAAGAGGTTCTAAACAGAGTGCATGAGAAGGTAATTGGGTATCTAGCTCAGATTGTTTTTACTTACTGGGTTTGAGTTCAGTTTATAGGAGGTGTTTTAGCAGCGATTTATTTCACTGCTAAATAGTCTGCGAGAGCCCATGTCAAATATTATGGTGGGAATGTTGCTTTCTTCACATTTTTCATGACCATCTCACATTTTGCAAATGTAGGGTTCTCTCCTATCGATGCTAGGATGACACCCTTTACTAAGGATTTGGGGCTGCAGATTATTTTTGTCGGGAAAATTCTATTGGGGAGCACCATGTTTCCTGTGGCCTTGAGAGCAGTGGCCTGGGTGACCAGGAAAAGGTGTAAGCAAGAAAATAGAGCAATTTTTGATACCATGCTTTGAAACCCAGGATGGTTCTCTAATTCATTGTATGTAAAGAACCAGACTATTTGGTTGGCAATGGTGATGGTTGGGTGCGTTACTCTACAAGTTTCTCTACTGCTAGGCTTGATGTGGAATGATGAAATGGTTAAGGGGTTTTCACTGTTGGAGAAGTTTGTGAATGTTGTTTATCAGAGTATTCAGCCCATCACACTGGTGTGAATTTTTGGATCCTTGGAGAATGGACTCCAACAGTCGTGTATGCCTTCATCATCATCATGTATGATGTTGAGTTGTTATCTAACCCATCATCCACTCATCTTTCTCATTTATGTAAGGAAGTTCCGATCAGATAATTATGTGTTGTAGGCTTTCCCATCTGTTCTGCAGTCTTCATGTTTGAATTTTATATACATCATTTTTATTGTACAAATTTATCAAGAGAAAACACCTCACATTTCTTGTATAATTCAACAACTAAAAATCTTTTATAACACCTCATTTCTTGTACAATTCAAGAACTAATAATCTAAATAAAAAGAATCTATGCAGTCAAATCCTGAAACTTCTGATAGATAACAACCCTCTAAAATATGAATGAAAAGTTCTCCAAACCACGCTCCATAAGACCACTAGCTAAATGTTTTCTTCTTTTCTCAGTGAAACAAGAACCTCTGAACTATCTGTAAACAGTCTGTAACTGCCTGTTGATAAACGTTTTCTGAAACTAAAATGATACAATGACAGGTACGTCCCAGGACAGCCGATATATGCTTCCCAGATCATACCAATTCGAATGGAGACGAGGAGGACGATAAATTTCTTTCCAATTGAAGAAGTTTTTGTTTCAGTATTCTGTGTTTGTGGCAGCAGCAATTCTGTTGATTTGCGTCATAGAAAACCATAACATCGTCTCAGATCCCCTCAATTATACAGTCCTCAACATCGTTTTAGAAGTTGTGAGGTAAGCCCAAATAAAATCTGATTTGAATTCAGCACAAAATGTTCAAATTAGACTGCGCAGCAGATTTTAACACAATGGGTTTACTCTGTCACAGTGCTTTCATGAACGTGGGGCTTTCGGTGGGTTATTCATGCAGTCTCAGAAAAGCAGAGGGCACCTGCGTAGATGTGCCATATAGCTTTAGTGGCAAATGGAGCCCGGCCAGTAAATTTGTGAAGTGTTAAAGCGCACCCCACCTCTTTTCCTGGTCCCTACACAAATAGTGATCTTGGCCAATAGATTTTCAACTTCCTCAATTGGCTTGAAACTACCAGCTCTAAAGTTTCGTAGGTTCTTCCTCGGAAAAAGTTTGGTGACGATGGCTCTCCTTATGTTGGACAAGATGCAAATTATTGGAATAGTCTCTTGATTTCCCCAAGGAGCTTGTGAAAGATGGTCTACTATCTAAGAGGAGATTCTGGGACCAAAGCTTGTAGGATGCATAGACTTCACTTCAGTTGTCAAATTCAAGGACCCTTTATTTACAAAGTTTACAAAGAGGTTTGTAAATAGCAAGGGACAATCCAAAGATGAACTTGAACATTTTTTAAGCGCACCTGAAGTTATAGGGATGTAATCTCTATAGACAATAATGCAGGGGATATTAGTCTCAAATTTTGATACTTTCAAAGATGATCTATCTATAACATTGGTAGTAGTTGAAGCAGAGGCAAAAACCTTAAGAAGGGAGTTGGTATCAAGGAAAGGTTGCAAAGAGGTAGATTTTTCTAAAATTAAACATGTAATATTTGAAAAACTTGTTGATGGGGTAGGATATTCGCACATGGGAAGACTATAGACCTAATGATATTTGAGTTTTTATTAATTTTTTCTTTTAATCAAGTAAAACGAATAGCACAAAATAAGATAGCAAGACAAGAGAAATAACTAGGTATTTCATTGTTGGTTGCTTCTTTTGTTTGATCAAGATTTTCTATTTTGACCCTAGTGTTTTCTATTCTTGAGTTCACTTTATTTTAATGTTTAGTTAACAACATTTGAGTGAAAGGTATGTAGCTGAACATTTATAATAAGAAAAATAATTATATGTTTAACTTTTATTTTCTCATTGAGCTTTGTTTTAATGTAAAAATGAGTAATGACCTTCAATTAGAGACTTTAATAATGCAAAAATATACATTTGATAAGAATTAAGAACATTATTATCAAATTGAATTTGAAGCATTAGCATTCTAAGAATTTTTAAGGTAGAAATAAAACACTCTAGCACAGTAAGATGGAGTTTAAGGATAATACTTTTAATTTAAATAAATTGAAAACCCGAAAAACAAAAAAGAGTAATAAAGTTCAAAATGACACTACAGTCAAATAATGTATATCTTGCACAACCTTCTATCAACATAGTGAATAATAACACATTGGAATTGTAAGTATTAAAGGATGGAACCTCTAAAATATTTTATTTGATTCTTATCAATAGTGTTTTTCTCATGCCTTTAATCTTTATTTGAATCTCATGTTGTCATGACCCTCTCCTTGACATTAAACTTTGTTCTATAAGTAAGGGAAAAATTAATATTCTTAAAACATCTCCCATATAAATAGATTGGGGAAATACCTATTTTAAGATAGATTTGCAATGAACACAATCACCTAGAACCTATTCACTATCATGATAGATGGGTTCTGTATGGAGCCCACCTGTTCTTTAGTCTTCATGTTTGAATTTTATATACATCATTTTTATTGTACAAATTTATCAAAGAAAACATCTCATTTCTTGTATAATTCAACAACTAAAAATCTTTTTATAACACCTCATTTCTTGTACAATTCAAGAACTAAAAATCTAAATAAAAAGAATCTATGCAGTCAAATCCTGAAACTTCTGATAGATAACAACCCTCTAAATTATGAATGAAAATTCTCCAAACCACGCTCCATAAGACCACTAGCTAAATGTTTTCTTCTTTTCTCAGTGAAACAAGAACCTCTGAACTATCTGTAAACAATCTGTAAATGCCTGTTGATAAATAGTTTCTGAAACTAAAATGATAACAATGATAGGTACGTCCCAAGATTGCTGATATATGCTTCCCAAGATCATACCAATTCTAATGGAGACGAGAAGGACGATAACATTTCTTTCCAATCGAAGAAGTTTTTGTTTCAGTATTTTGTGTTTGTGGTAGAAACAATTCTGTTGATTTGTGTCATAGAAAACCATAACATCATCTCAGATCCCCTCAATTTTTCCTTCCTCAACATCGTTTTTGAAGTTGTGAGGTAAGCCCAAATAAAATCTAATTTGAATTCAGCACAAAATGTTCAAATCAAACTGTGCAGTAGATTTTAACACAATGGGTTTCCTGTGTCACAGTGCTTTCATGAATGTGGGGCTTTTGCTGGGTTATTCATGCAGTCCTGCGTAGATATGCCATATAGCTTTAGTGGCAAATAGAGCTCGGCCAGTAAGTTTGTACTTATTATTACTGTGGCTGTAGGAAGACTCAGATGATTTTTCCCCATGGAAGATCCATTGTAATAAAATACAGAGATACAAATCTGTCCACACAGCATAGAACGCCCTGTGAGGAAAAGAGAGTTGTGAGATAGTTAAAAAGTTGACAAATGAAAGATAGGTGTATTTGAATTCTACATGAGAGAATTAAATAAAATGTTAGAATAGATGTTTTTGTTTTGTTTTTTGTTTTGTTTAGGTTGAGTTTATTTTAATTTTTATTAGATCAAATTTGTGATTATTAAGTTTTAAAAGATTAGAAAATGGTTTTCACCTTGTTTTGTTTCAGTTTAATCTTGTATCTATATTCTTGAGTTTTGCATAAGTGTTGTTAATATGAAAATTAGCTTTTATCTATCTAGTTTACTTTTATCTAGTAGATCTATTCACACTACACTTTAACTCACTTTAAGGTTTATTAAATAAAATGTTAGAATAGATATTTTTTTGGTTGAGTTTATTTTAATTTTTATTAGATCAAATTTGTGATTATTAAGTTTTAAAAGATTAGAAAATGATTTTCACTTTGTTTTGTTTTAGTTTAATTTTGCATCTACATTCTTGATTTTTGCATAAATGTTGTTAATATGAAGAGTAGCTTTTATCTATCTAGTTTACTTTTATTTAGTAGACCTATTCACACTACACATTACCTCACTTAAAGGTTTTTTATTTTGTTGTCTCATTTAGGGGCTTTACACATGTACTCACACTTATCCCAAGTGTTCTTCATGTTTTTGACATTATATTATTGTATATTATTGGCTCACTTTATGATAGGTTTTGGCATTATTGTAGGCATGTTTATTTGTGGAAGATTTTGGCTTTTGCATTCATCATATTGTTGTTCCAACATGGTATTAAAGCCATGAACAGTAAATTCTTTCTCATTTTTTATAAATCCCACACTTAGTTCTATCGTTAGTGTACCATAAATCTAAATGGACATCATCGTTTAGTCCAAAATGCACAATAAAGTTAAAATTGCCTATTATTTTGTCATGTTTTGACAAGTAATTTTCTCAATTTTCTTTTACCTACATCATATGAATATCCATATGACTAAACTTGTATGGATTATTTCTTTTACAAAATTGTATTGTGTAACAATCAAGTTAGAGTTCACCCAGTGTTTCTTCAACGATTTTCAATTTGTGAAATCTTTGGAAGGTTTTCTAGTTTGGATCTAATGTGTTTTGATGATTTTTTTCTTCTTTATGAAGTTCATTTTAGATTTTTTGTCACTTGGAGTTTCACAAGGGTTTGTATCATCAAAATTATTTGTAAACACCCAAAGTTTTAGAAGGTTTCTCACTCTCTCTTCTTCCACTAATTAGATTTTCCTTGTTTGCTACAAAGTTTTAATCAAGTATCCTCAATGTTTCTTTTTATTGTTTGTTGTAGGTTTCAACCCAAGTTTTTAGTACGATTTACACCTCAAACCCTTATGTGTACCTCCATCAATTTTGGTTGGGTTTGTACCTAAAACCTTTGTTTGTGCCTTATTCAATTTTGAATGGGTTTGCATCTCAAATCATTGTTTATGCCTTTGTCAAGTTTTTGACCAAGTTTATACTTCCAAGCCCTTGTCTTTTGCATTGTAAAATTTTCAACTACATTTGTACCTCAAACCTTTGTTCTCTATATTGCTATATTTTTGATCAATTTTGCATCTCTATCTTGTATTTTGCATATAGATATTATAAACTCCAAAGTCTATCATGCAAGCCAATTTTGAAGTATGAATATGCAAATAGACTTTAAAGTATAACCCATAATCAAATTTTGAAGTTCAATGTAAGTAAAATCTAAAGTCCAACTTGTAAGCAAAATTTGATGCTTGAGCTGCAAGAGAACTCCAAAGTCTAAACTATTGTAGACCTTTGGACTTTTAAGCAAGATATTGTTGTGGGCTTCCAAACTCAAGTGCACCTTTGCAACAATCTAAATGTTATGACTTTAGACTACATCACACATTTGTAGGGATTTCATTCTTTTAAATGTTCAAAATCTAAAGCACTTGTGCACACTCTGGACTTCCAAATTATGTTGCAAACTAGGATTTTTTAATTCTATCTTTGACCCTCCATGTTAATACTATGTTGAAGTTACAAAAATTGTGATCAACAAGTGTTCATTTTTGGGAGCCCTATTATTATAGCATTAATCAAATTTGGGGGGGTCGAGGGGGTTGTAAGGCATAATTTCAAATGTCTCTCTGTGTTTCTCCGTTATGGATCTAAAAATTGATTTCTTAACTACACACAACTATCATACCTAGAAGTATAAAATACAACTTCAATATGAGGGTCAATGGTAAATGTTAAGTGACCAAAAAATGCAATTTACAAGGGAATATAACAATTTTTATATCTGTTGGTTGACAGATTTGTCCTTTAAAAGATTAGCATAGATCAAGACTCCATTTTTCCCAAAAGAAGAACTAATCGATCACCAACACTTGCAGAGATCACCATTGCATTGGTGATCTTCCTCTAAATTTTAGTTGAGGTACAACTCCCTCTTCTAATAAAGTTTATATTTTTAAAATTTTATGAAATCAAAGGTATTCTTTTCAATAGAAAGTAGAAAAGGTGGACTAACACCTATTCATAACCATGAAATGGATGCAATTGAAATTGATTTAAAACAACTAACTAAGCTGAAAATTAAATTGACAAACTTTTAATATCATGAATCACAGATTAGACTACATCAATAGAAAGTTGACTCAACTCACAACAACTTCAACGTTCACTGAAAATACATGAATAAAGCACCAAAGAATAGCTTGTCCTCATAGGGAAGGAATATCCATAACACTTATCAAAGCTCACAAACTTTTTCATAAGCATTAAGTGTTTCATTCAAAATTCATTGCTCATAGACAATAAATATTTGTAACAAATAATAAAAAATGTAAAACTAATCCTTCAAATAAGATCAATTCTCTCTCGTGCATGATAGTGCAAGGGGGATCAAAATTTCAGACTCTTGCAATGTCTAAATGAAACATATTTAAATATTTACATCATAACGGTCAAGATTTTCTTGGAAACAAATTATTGAAAGAATCATAACCATCATTTAGTAGAATAAGTAACTTGTGGGAGACCAACTGATTTATGTTTGATCATGACACATGGTCATTAATGATTATGTCATAATTTCTTATTGATAAGGCAAGGGAATGAATCAACACTCTCTACTTGCAAGCCTTGTGGAAACATACTGGTGTGAATAGTCTGGAACTTCTCACTTCTGACAATTGATAATATGCCACCTAAGATTGTTTTCATGTAAATATTTTAAGTGCAAAATATTTCTTTGATGCCAAAACCGACTCTACTGAATTACCATCACATCACTTCACCAAGCTCATTAAGTTTGAGGTAATTTGAGTGTCCTTTATTGCATTAATTGGTTCAAAGTGGACTCTACTAACTTACCCTTCTCATAATATAAATTAACCGAATCCCTTCTCATTTTGCATAATGATAATTGCAATCTCAGATATGTCGAGTTCTTCAAGTGATGTCATCTCTAAGATTAGGAGTGATTTCCTCACCATTTTGCTTGTGGAATGTAGCACTATGGGGAAGTTATTTGTAGACCAACTTAGGGAGGTCTTCCTCATCCATAGCGATGTGGAGGAGGGGGTCATCCGAAAGATAATCGAAGAACACTTCTTTTCCCAAGTGCATGTGCACAACTAATCTATTAGAGTGTTTCATTTACAATGTTGTCTGCATCTCTAGGAAATTTGAGTGGGTAATCCATGTTGTTGAGCACCTAGTAAGATTGATTTACTTGCCATGTGTTGAGGATGCCCTAGGAGTTTTGTCTATTCATCTGCATGTGGGTGGGAAATTCAATCTGCATCTCTACTATGTTGAGGAATGAATGAGCTAAGCAAGTAGTTTCCCTACTCTGTGCCAGATTGGAACACAATATACTGAAGACCTTGATGCACTACATCTAGAGTTTAATGAGAATCTCTTTTCCCCTGTATAGATTGAACATTTGTAGGAGGTGATAGAGGGTATCAGAATCCTCATTTTCACCCTTTGTGCCTAAAACCCCTCTTTTTTCTATGTAATACAATATATATATATATATGGCTTTCAAATCTGTATCATATGATGTGGAGATTTTCATAGTTCTCTGCTTTATTTCCATATTTTCATTTCTTTCTGTAATGTATTGTTTCATTTCCATGTCTACAATATATCTCATTACATGTGCATTTTGAATGTTATTCTTTTTGTAATGCATTCACTTATCATAACATTGCCTCCTAATGTGAATGAATTCTTGTAATAATAACATATTATGGCTCAAATACACAAATATTAGATTTTGGGCATAGTTTTCAAAATATCTTCAGAGTCCACTCCAATTTTGAGAATGATTCCATCACCCGCTATTCCAAATTAACCCTCAAGAATACATTTAAGTTTCTCTTTTAATAAATTCCTTGAAAAGAAGCTTTTAGGAAAGATGCTCAACATTCTAAAGAATCCGCTACATGAAAAGTTAATTTTTGGAAACCCTGTTAAGAACCAACAAAGGTTTCAAAACTACCCAAAGATCTGCAATAATACATTTATCATTTCTTGTTCTCCACTTTCAATAAAAAAAATTGGTTACAAAAAACCTTTATTGACCCGAAACTCACAACTTTCAAAAAGGCTGAAACAAAGTAGATTTTAAGTTAGATTTTTAGACTGCCGAGTGAGGAGGAGGTTTGAAATCTTGAGCAACACCTAACATAGGTTTTCAAATGGTGAGGTTCATTTTTCCTCAAATTGTATCTAGAAAAATCTCAAGCATAAATCACCCCCATATCTAATAAGGGGATTTGCATATCTAAAGCTCTCATACATGTTAGAGTCACTTAAGGACTCAAACTCCCAAGATCACCTACAAAACCAAAAATAACCTTTTACAAGAGAGAAAAGCAAGAGCATAAATTTGCAATAATTGACACAAACTATATTAGATCAAATGTGATGAATGGATGCTTGGAACACAATACAATACAAAATCTGCATATGACACCTTGCTTGTATAGTTAAGGTTAAGAGGTAGAAGAAACTAGGATGATGAAAAGTGTCTTAATCCTATGTCACATTGTCATGTGACAACTAGGGTGTAAGATAAAATAAGATCACATGACAATTAAGACTTCTAGAAATATTCTTAACTCACTAAGTAAACTTAACATGTGAACATGTGTGAAAAGGTCCTAATTGGGAACTAGTTAGATAAAGTACCTTGTTCACACTACAAAGGGTTAAATTGAATATGAAATACCCCTTTTCACACCAAAAATTCTCTCCTTAGAGTATTTGTCTACTTAGAAAAAGTTGCAAATATCTTCACTAGACCTTTAGTATCACTTCACTATCTTGAGTTGTGACATATGCTTGGGGTGAAAGAAGTTGTCCTTGGGGGTGTTAGTGTTTTGTAGCTACGTGAGATATTTTCTCTTAAATAATATTAAACAAAGGCAGGTCGACCTTTCTCTTTGTAAAACAAATATTATTCATTCTAGGTCAGCCCTAGAAGAAAGGTCACCTAGCTTGTTATAGAAAGGAGAAGATTTCTCCACATTAATTATCAATTTCACTCCATTCCAATTCGAATTTCTTCAATAGCAGGTTCGCCTTTCAAGAGCAACATATTTGACTCAAGGAGAACAGTTAAATATTTTGTGTAATCAAGAAATTGCACCATATACAAGTGCAGATCCATTGTATTGTATTTGGCCTTTCTAGGGCTTGATTTTGAGTGCTATTCCTGCACTTATTTTTTTCTGATTTATGAGAGAATATCTTGCTGGGTTTTTCTCCCTCAAGTAGGAGGGTTTT
>VDFB02286890.1:0-20254 GCA_007258455.2 Sequoia sempervirens
GCATAAATCACCCCCATATCTAATAAGGGGATTTGCATATCTAAAGCTCTCATACATGTTAGAGTCACTTAAGGACTCAAACTCCCAAGATCACCTACAAAACCAAAAATAACCTTTTACAAGAGAGAAAAGCAAGAGCATAAATTTGCAATAATTGACACAAACTATATTAGATCAAATGTGATGAATGGATGCTTGGAACACAATACAATACAAAATCTGCATATGACACCTTGCTTGTATAGTTAAGGTTAAGAGGTAGAAGAAACTAGGATGATGAAAAGTGTCTTAATCCTATGTCACATTGTCATGTGACAACTAGGGTGTAAGATAAAATAAGATCACATGACAATTAAGACTTCTAGAAATATTCTTAACTCACTAAGTAAACTTAACATGTGAACATGTGTGAAAAGGTCCTAATTGGGAACTAGTTAGATAAAGTACCTTGTTCACACTACAAAGGGTTAAATTGAATATGAAATACCCCTTTTCACACCAAAAATTCTCTCCTTAGAGTATTTGTCTACTTAGAAAAAGTTGCAAATATCTTCACTAGACCTTTAGTATCACTTCACTATCTTGAGTTGTGACATATGCTTGGGGTGAAAGAAGTTGTCCTTGGGGGTGTTAGTGTTTTGTAGCTACGTGAGATATTTTCTCTTAAATAATATTAAACAAAGGCAGGTCGACCTTTCTCTTTGTAAAACAAATATTATTCATTCTAGGTCAGCCCTAGAAGAAAGGTCACCTAGCTTGTTATAGAAAGGAGAAGATTTCTCCACATTAATTATCAATTTCACTCCATTCCAATTCGAATTTCTTCAATAGCAGGTTCGCCTTTCAAGAGCAACATATTTGACTCAAGGAGAACAGTTAAATATTTTGTGTAATCAAGAAATTGCACCATATACAAGTGCAGATCCATTGTATTGTATTTGGCCTTTCTAGGGCTTGATTTTGAGTGCTATTCCTGCACTTATTTTTTTCTGATTTATGAGAGAATATCTTGCTGGGTTTTTCTCCCTCAAGTAGGAGGGTTTTCCCAGGGTAAATTTTGTGTTATCTTCTTTGTGATTGTGTTTTCTACTTAATTGCATTTTTGTTCCTAAAATTAAAATGGTATCAGAGCAGAAAGATCTAGGGTGATTTAAGGTTGAAAAAGATCAAGTGATCATTGGAGAGTTGCAGTTGTCTGAATAAGGGTTGAAGTGTTAGTCACCATCTCTAAAGACATAGTATTGTTGTTTGAAGACTTTTAATTAATTTTACCTGATTTTCACCTGCGGGCTTAATCAGGAAAAGGAATCTATGTTTCAGGTGTTCATGAAGGCCAAATGGAGGCATTGTTTTGCAGGGTTAAAACATACATTTGATGTTATTTCACAAGGAAGTCTACTGGAAAGCCTACCTTAGTCAAATTTGGCATGAAAATCCTGAGGAAGAAAGTCGTTGAGACCAGCTAGATGTCTTGCTGACTGGTAGTATGGTTCTATTCATTTGGAATACACTAGTCGCCTAGACATTTCAGTCACCATGAGTTTTTATGTATCTCCCTACTTGGAAAGAAGTCACGCTGACCCTTGTGCACAAGGCTAGTGTTGCCAAAACGGAATGCCTTCGGTGTAATGATGGGGCTTCAAGGTGATGTATCACCGACTCTAAGAGGCCTCGTTTAGCGTGATATTTGACCGACTCACTGGAGTCTTGCTGAAAGATGGGGGCTTCTACATGATGTCTTGCCGACTTGTGATGTCTCGCCGATAGTTTTAAATCTTTGGTGTGACTGATGAGGCTCGCTGAGACCTTTTTCTAACCTGTTTGTCTTGCCGATGGGTGTGTTCATGTTGAGGATCATTGAGACTCTTGCCGATGAATGCTCTAGTCTCGTCGATAGGTGTTTTGACATCGGTAGGACTTGAGAGATCACTATGATGTCTTTCCGATAGCGATGGTCTTGGTGACAATCTTGGGCAGTGGTATAACTTGAGAGATCACTATGATGTCTGGCCGATAGCGATGGTCTGGCCAATAGCGATGGATCTAATGTGGATTTCGGTGAAACCTCTTGCCGAAAGTGATTGTCTTGCCGATGAAATATGCAACGGTATAAATTTTGGGGTTCACTATGATGTCACTATGACCTCTTTCTGAATGTGATAGTCTTTCCAATAGTATGCCAATTGCTACTGTGGAGTATAATCGCATCGGGGAGACACAGCTAGTGTCTCACTGACGTGTGATTTTGTTTGAACAACTTTTGACCACCTGAAAATCCTACGTGGTGTGTATTCAATGAATCAAAGGGGGCTAAAGGTGAACTAGTGGCAGTTGGACTATTGCAGCAATTCTTGTGAGGAAGATCAATAGAGCGTAAATGACATGGATCTACTCTGGTTCGATGGTTGATCAAGGCATGTGAATTTAGTTCAGAGGGCATCTGATGCTACTTCTCGAAAGGGGTCAACTTGTAGAAAGATCTAGAACAAGAGGAAAGCAAAAAGGAGGAAGCTGCGAGGACAGCTGGGATGTCGGTTGGCAAAAGTAGATTGACACTAATGACCATACTTCAGAACATTCAAGGCAACTCTGCAACGAGGTTCGAGGGTGGACACAAAGGCCAGAGGTGAATGCGATGGTTGAAAAAGATCTAAAAGACCACTCCTGAGGGTGATCTTTTCACTGACATGGACAGAGGGATGCACATTGAATGCATCATTTATTGTATTCCAAAAGATCTGAGGGCCAACGTGTTCAGCAACCGATTCATTTTTGTAAGCCCTAGGGTAGGGGCCAACACTTTTAGTATATATGGCATTTTTTCTTCTTTGTAACTTATTTTTTGGGGGGTTCTAATTATGCATTCTGGAGAGTCAGTGATTTTCCTTAAATCCTTTCTCAACTAATGTATGCTTTGTAACTCATTTGGAATTTGGAGCATGATATACATTGTTTACCTTGGATACCATTGATTGTCTCATTTTTCCTTCTTGTTATTGCAACATCATGTATTGTCAGGTGATTGATCAAGTTATTTGTGAGATCTTTTTTATTTCCCTATAGCTTTGTCTCATGTTTTATGCCTTTTCTGCAAAAGCATGGTTATGCAGGTTATAAATTGTGTTTTAAAGTTGTATATGACCCTTTTGATTTGTGAAAGTTACCTTTCCTTCTTAAAAGCATATGCATGTCAACCTTCTTATGAAATATTCATGCATAAACTTACGGTAACACATTGTGCAGTTCAATGTCAGTCATCCTTATTCAAGTGTATGCTAGTCTAAATGTTCATAGCTCTTATTACATTTAGGTGTATCACCATAGAAATAATGTTCTCATTAGTTTTAATTTTTAAGCATTCTCCTTCTACCCTTTTCCTTTACAGGATCAGTAGTTAGGTGATAACACAAAGGAAGCCAACCTTCTTCGAAGGTTCTTTTCCATTTTTTAGGTGACCCACAACCTGGAAAAGTTCTCATGTTTCTCTAAAGTATCAAGTTTCTGCAACTTGATAAGGGTGCAATTTCAGTAGATAACAAATAAAATAAGTAAGCTTCCACATCATTTAAGAAAAGGAAGCTTTGAGGATAGTTGTTCATAGAGGGTTATTAGTGAATGTATTTATTGATCGTGGGAACAATCTTATTAGATGGGAAGATTGTTGGAGAATTGAATTGGTTTCCTACATTTGGATCTCTGAGAACAAAAACTCCCAGCTTCCTTAACCATGTTTGGACGAAAACCCAAATATGGTTTGTTCATAATTGTTAGTCTATTGATTATGGCCTCGACAATAGTTCTGAATGGCAACAAAGATTGGGCATATCTTTGTATGAATTTGTAATCTTCACTATGGTATTGATGTTTAGAGGAGGTTTCCTAATAGGATTGACAATGTTAATACACTCTCATTGCGTTCTGAAGGAATTTTCTACCATCGTGTCTGCTATTCGAGGTGGATGCTTTGGACATGACTTGTATTTCTATGCTTTACCATGGTGCTAGGGAAACACTAAAATTTCTTTTGTGTTTGCTAAGGAAGAAATCACATTTTGCATGAGAATTCAGGAGATTTGAATGGAGACAACAATAATTTTCCAAGTTGCTATAGTCCCGAGTGGCATATGAACACATCATGACTCCATTGTTATCACTCTATGCACTCTATGCATCTTCAATATTACGGTGTAACCACTCTCGTCATTATAGAAGAAGCATATGTTCTTACATTAGGTTGGTATTTGAACCGACTAAACTTCTAGTGCATCATTATGGTCCAATATCAAGCATGGTGACTTATTCATTTCAGATCATATCTACTTATGTCGTGTATGTATTTTAGCTTTCAAGGCAATTGGAATAATGGTTATCAGGTTGCACTTATCTATTGTTGAAAATTGTATCCTAGAGTAATTATTGTCGATGATATTCCGTTACTAGGATGGTTGATTCCTCTTTTTATTTGGGATAGTAGATATTTGCATTACCATCGCCGTGAATGGTAATTCTTCAGGTTACAGATTGTATCTATTATGGTGCTAACATTGTTCTTCTAAGATAGGTATTCATTACTCGGCCATTGAGGATGGATTCCTAAGGGCAAGGATTTATGCTGACTCGCCTCATTTCCTTTTTTGTTGAAGCTGCTTAGTCATTCTATTGAGGATCGTGGGCATTCATCAATCATTGAAGCATGTGTATGCGACATTCTAGAATTATATGATTTTTAATCACTGGAGCTACTATCCATCAATGTTGGCCATTCGGTTCACATATCAATATGAGATGGATCAAGGAGAAAATGGATATGGACTCATCCCTTGATTACAATCCTACCATTCAGAGGCAGTTAAATTTTGAGAATTCAAGGCACGAGTTGAAATCATGTATGGGAAGAGGATTAAGATCCTGAGATCAGTCATTGGAGGATCAAATAAAATAGGGTGATCTAGGATGTAGTCAAGGAGGAATAAGTCCCAAACTCTCGCAAGTTAGTTAAAGGTGCTACTAGGAGTAGTGTCGAAAGTGTGTGTTGGAAATCATTCTTCTAAGGAAAACATTCCAGGAAATCTTGGATGAGGAGGTCAGGAGGTTGATGCAAGTACTTGGAGTTCTAGAGAGAGTCACAACATCATTAAGATTTATTGTAATGTATATTTCTCTGAGACAAAGAAATATGAGGTGAAATCCCTTGTAGTGTATATTTCTCTGAGACGAAGAAATATGAGGTGAAATCCCTTGTAGTGTATATTTCTCTGAAACGAAGAAATATGAGGTGAAATCCCTTGTAGTGTATATTTTTCATAGACGAAGAAATATGAGGTGAAAGCCCTTGTAGTGTATATTTCTCTGAGACAGAGAAATATGAGGTGAAATCCCTTGTAGTGTATATTTCTCCGAGACTAAGAAATATGAGGTGAGAGCCCTTGTACATCTCTGAGACTGAGAGGTTTTTTTCCTACAAATGGGTGTAGCCATTGTGGACGTCATGTTGAGAGACTCCATGACAAACCATTGTACATCTATGAGACTGAGATTTGTTTTTCCACAAATGGGTGTAGCCATTGTGGGCATCATGTTGAGAGACTCCATGATGAGGAAATTTGAAAATACCTCCCCAGCTAAGAGGGAGTGTTAGTTTTTGGTAGCTGCAAGAGATATTTTCTCTTGGATAAAATTAAACAAAGGTAGGTCAGCCTTTCTCTTTGTAAAAGAAATGTTATTCATTCCAGGTCGGCCCTAGAAGAAAGGTTACCTAGCTTGCTATATAAAGGAAAAGGCGTCTCCACATTAATTATCAATTTCACTCCATTCCAATTCGAATTTCTTCAACAGTAGGTTTTCCCTTCAAGAGCAGTAGATTTGACTCAAGGATAAGAGTTAAATATTTTATGAAATCAAGAAATTGTACCATATACAAGTGCAGATCCATTATATTGTATTCGAACTTTCTAGGGCCTGATATTGAGTGTTATTCCTGCACTTATATTTTTCTTATTTATGAGAGAATTTATCTTGTTGGGTTTTTCTCCCTTGAGGAGGGTTTTCCTAGGGTAAATTATGTGTTGTCTTCTTTGTGATTGTGTTTTCTACTTAAAATTGCATTTTTGTTCCTAAAATTAACAAGGGGGTCATCTTGAGTCCTCTTTTCTTTGTATTTTTTTCTCTTTTTTGGAGAGGATTTTTTTCCATAGGGTCTTCTTTACTCCATTTGTAAGAGATCCTTATTGTACATGAGTTCCTCATCAAGACTAATTGCAAAGACTCATTTTTTGAGTAATTAGCTTTCCTCCTAAGTATCACTTAAGAGGAGGTGTTAGTGTGAAAAGTAGATGTTACCTATCTAGTTTAATTTCACCTAGTAAACATATTCACACTACACTTAACCTCACCTACAAGTTTTCTATTTTGTTGTCTCACCCCATAGGGAATTTATAAATGTCCTCATACTTGTCTCGAGTGTTCTACATGTGTCACAACTTTTGGATGGTTAGTTAATAGTCTAATCCTACCTTCCTTCTTCCTCATTGTCCTACATATACAAAGAGTTCATTATATATAATTGATTTTCACTTTTATAATAGTTTTAGACATTATTTTGTGCACATTCATTTGTGAAAGATTTTGGTTTCTGTATACATTATAATGTTGCTCCAACAAATGCAACCTTGAACTTTGCACTCCAAGTTGTTAGATATTGTTTTACCTCTATTATCTCAAAATAGTCTAGTGCTTATGGTGACTGAGGGCCATATCTAGTTTAGAGATTGTACAATCTTGGTTTTCTTTGTTCTTGTTAAGCTATTGGATTTGAATATTGCCACAACTATGGTTCATCTCACCTTTTGGTGTGTGTCACAACCCACTTGGTCAACTCTAATATTTTGAGTAATTAAATAAATTTTAAAAGCAAACCATGATGAGTGGATCAAACACACATCACTTAGTAAGTCATACAATTAGATTGGTATATACATGTAAATATAAAATAAAATATTTAATTGACTTAAATAATTAAATAGATTGCCAAATTTGAAATTAAATAATTGCATTTATTTATCTAATAGATTGCCAAATTAAAAAGTTAAATTTTAGAATTTAACTTAATTTGATCCTCAATATAAAATACAAATAAATTGAAATAGTAAAAATAAGATTAAAAAAAAGGGTTGGGGCCCTAGCTCGGTTAGCTAAATCTTTCCTATTGCAAGAGGTTGGTCATGAGGTCTAGTCTCCTCCACCCCCGTGGTACCAGAGGGCACACCATGCCAGTGCCACTAGTCACGTTAAAAAGTTTACCAGGCGCACTACAGTTTATAGGGGTCGTGCTACCCGATTCCTGTAGTATAAAAACAAAAAAACAAAATAAAAGAAAATTCTTTAAAAACCAATAAGTATGTCATAAAGCTCTAGTTCAACACATCCTAGAATTATTTATTATTTAAAATAGCATGCATGATGCTTGAAATGGTTAGTAGATGGGATAGTAGCAAATATGCTAGGAGATTGGTGTGAGAGTTTTGAGGAGTTAAGGAAAATTTGAGGAGATTAATTGTTGAGATGTGAAGTAACATAAAATCTATGTTATTGTCTCACTTGTGGAGTCACTGTAAGGAAAATCAAATGCGGAAAACAATTCTCCTAACGTCAATACCTCATAGAAGAATGCAGATATACTTTCAATTTTTCAATTACAGTTCAATTAAGATGTACTATGAAGTAGATAACAAAAATAGAGTATTTGACAATCACACATGAACACCAGATATACATGGGAAAACCCTTATGGGAGAAAAACCCACCACACCAAGAGAAATCACTTTGTATTATAGTAATGGAGATTACATACAAATGTCAGACTTATCTTTCTAGTGTCTGTTTACAGCAGCATTCACCATGAACAATCTTGTACAGGAACCTTCAAGTTACAGTCTTTACAGATTAGATTACATTTACTGATCATACAACCACCTAGCAATCCGTCGATGCAACCTTCGAACCAACCAACCAATCTCATTCTGCAATCAACGAGTATAACCATATCATTCCATGTCCGTCGAGCTTCCTCACAGAACCATCACAATGAACAATCTTCCAACTGTTTAGATTTGGCTTCTCTTATTGGTCCACGAGACTCCACATAGGATGGTTAAATGGTCAACATAATTCGCACTATATTGGCATCTCGATGCGACACTAACAGTGTCTCGCCGATGCCACATAACCTTCATATCGATGTCGCCAAGAGTAGTCATTCTCACCAAGACATTTCAACAAGCTTTCATGTGTTACACCGAATCACCAAACAATCGACGAGACCTATCACTTTTGCCAGGACCTCACGTCAAGTCACCAAAGGTTATACCGAAGTCACATGTTACACCGAGCTCCAATCACCAGTCGGCAAGACTTATTAATATCACTGAGACTTCACAGCGAAAACATACAAATCATATCGAGCTCTAAAAAATAGTCGGCAAGACTTAACACCTTCTCCAAGAGGTTTCTCCGAGATCACAAATGTCACCCCGAAGTCATCAGCAGTCACCAAGACTATACCACTTTCACTAGGATGTCACTCTGAAACCTTCAGTCATACTGGGCATCAAAGAATAGTCGGCAAGACCTATGTCTTTCGCTAAGAGGTCTTATTGAAGTTCTCCAAGCTACCCCGAGTCCACCGTTCACCAAGACATATACCGAAGACTTCTCATCATCGGCGAGACTCATCAAAGTCATTGTGACTTCTTACCGAAACCACTGTGTTACATCGAGACCATTAGTTGAACCTCCGTTGGTGAGACATTGGCTCTTTTCTGAGACATCATAACGAAACAAACATGTTACTCCGATGAACCCAAGTGTTACACTATTGGTGAGACATTGACTATTCGTTGAGACTTCTCACCAAACCGACATAGGTTATCTCGAAGCCCATGGTCATCATGAGTCTCCTTGATACATGATTGAATGGCCTGTCAGCCAAAGATCTCTACGAGTGGTAAGAGGTCACGCCGAAAGCTTCTTGTCACAATGATAGCTCCAAAGTGTAACCTTTCGGTGAGATAGAAGCTAGGTCACAACGACCTATACAAAACATGATGTTCCAAACTACTAGTCGGCCAGACAATGAAGATGTCACACTGACTTGGTTTTAATGGAGGTTTCAGCCTATGATTATTGAGGCATACTTTTCCAATAATCTCCCACTTGACGAAGATCACACAGGCACCTCTAGAGCATAACAAAACTTACTAAAAATCATGGGCACTAAGGCCCATTGAACTGGAACACCTCCTAAACTTGTCGTTGCTCACTGGCTTCGTCAATGAATCTGCAACATTCTCCAGAGTATCAACCTTTTCCAAACTGACGTTTCCATCCTCCACCATATCTCATACAAAGTGATATTGTACGTCAATATGTTTCATCTTGGCATGGAAAGTAGGGTTCTTTTCCAAACAAATTGCACTCTGACTATCACAGAAAATAGTTATTTCCTCTACATCAAAACCAATGTTAGAGCACAAATGTTTCAACCAAACTACTTCTTTACAAGCATGAGTAGCTACCATGTATTCAGCCTTCATAGTGGACAAAGCGACTATAGCCTTTCGCTTACTCATCCAACTCACTGCACCACCATTCAACATGAAAATGTATCCACTGGTGGACCTCCTACTGTCAATGTCCCTTGCCCAATCAAAATCTACATATCCACAAATGTTGAAAGTCCTCTGTGATTCAACCAAGTTCCCATGGTAACACAAAGCAACATCTGAAGTTCCCTTCAAATATCTAAACACTCTCTTCACAACATCCCAATGCGTTCTTCCTAGATTAGCCATAAATCGACTAAGAACTCCCACTGCTTGGGCAATGTCTGGCCTTGTACAGACCATCGCATACATGAGACTGCCAACTGCACTGGCATAGGGTACACTAGTCATGTCCTCCATCTCAGTAGGAGAATTTGGACAGTCCTCAATAGATAGCTTCGTTCCTTGCAAGACTGGAACCACTAGCTGTTTGCAATCATTCATACAAAATCTCGCAAGAACAGTCTTGATATACTTACTCTAAATGAGCCATAGTTTTCTATTCTTCCTGTCCCTGGTTATCTCCATCCCCAGAATATACCTTGCTGCACCAAGATCTTTCATTTCCAACTTAGCAGACAACTGAGACTTAAGATCAAAAATCATTAGCTTACTATTTCCTATGAATAGCATATCATCAACAAAGAGAGCAATAACAAATACTTGATCACTTTCAGCTTTATAATATACACAGTGATCAGATTTCGATATCACAAATCCCAAAGACAATACAAAAGTATCAAATTTCTAATACCACATTCTAGGTGACTGCTTTAACCCATACAGACACTTCTTTAATTTGCATACCAGTTTTTCTTTACCTTTCTCAACAAAGTGCTCAAGCTAGGACATATAGATTTCTTCTTCAAGATCACCATGAAGAAACATTATCTTCACATTCATCTGTTCTACCTCTAAGTCATATGCCGCTACAAGTGACAAAAGAAATATGATAGATGTCAGCTTTGCTACAAGAGAAAAAATCTCCCCATAATCAATTCCCTCGATCTGGGAATAACTCTTTGCAACTAGTCTTGCCTTGTACTTTTCTACATTGCCATCCATACCAATTTTCTTCTTAAATACCCATTTGCAGCCAACAGCCTTTTTGCCTTTAGGCAAGGGCACTAGACTCTAGGTTTCATTATTTTCTAATGATGCCATCTCTTCATTCATGGCTTCCAACCAAGAGTCTGAATCAGACATTCTAAATGTCTCTTTCACAGTCCTAGGCTCATTTACTAGAAATAAGCATACGCAAGTAGAATCAACCAAAGAGAACCCATACCTATCTGTTTGTTTTCTTTCATGGGTTGACCTCCTCACTTGCTAAGGTTGAGGTTCTTCTTCAGAACTTTCAAAACTGCTTGAGCTCTCCTTAGTTTTAGGTACATTTTGAATTTTGATTCCTCTTTCTCTGGTGTAGGAGGAATTAATGCTACATCTTTATTGTTTTCTGACTTTGTCTCTGACTGCAGATCCAAAGTGGAAGGTTTCAGCTCACGAAAGATTACACTTCTTGTATACAACCTTCTCTATATCAGGATTCCAAAGCTTGTGTCCTTTTATGACAACACTATAGCCAATAAAAATACATTTGACAGCCTTGTTCTCCGGTTTAGATCTTTTCACATCCGACACATGAGCATATGCCTCACAGCCAAAAACACAAACATGTCTAAGAGAGGGCTTCTTACCAGACCATGCTTCCAAAGGTGTTTTCTCAACAAGAGCAGAATTTGGAGAACATTTATTAGGTAACATGTAGTAGATACAGCCTCAGCCCAGAATTCTCCTCCAAGCTAGCACTACTGAGCATACTTCGTGCTCTCTCCATCACTGTCCTATTGAACCTTTCTACAACTCCATTCTGCTGTGGAGTATAAGGTGTAGTCTTGTGTCTTTTAATTCCATGGTCTTTATAGTATCTTTCAAATTCATCAACAGAATTCACCGCCATTATCAGTCCTTAAGCATTTTATTTTTCTACCACCATTTTCAACAAGATTTTAAATTCTTTAAACCGGGTGAATACTGATTTACTTTTCAAAAAATATACAAATGCTCTTCTTGAATAATCATCAATAAACGACACATAGTATCTTGATTTAGACAAAGAAGGAACATTCACTGGACCAAACACATCCAAATGAATATAATCTAGCAAACCAAAAGATTTATGAGGACTGGAATAAAAAGAAACACGATGCTTCTTTCCATATATACAATGCTCACATAATTCAAATTTGAGATTACAATCTTCAAGCCCCTCAACCAGGTTTTTATTCTTCAAGGTTTTTAAACCTTTTTCTCCTATGTGGCCTAACCTATGATGCCAAAGCATAGTCTTCTCTGCTGGAAGTTTTACTTCCATAGAGTTTACATAATTAGGAATATTTCCCTTTTTACCTCCATGAATAGCTTTTAGTGATTGTTTAGAGACACTGTTACATTGAACAACTTGTGCATCCAGCTTGTATAGGGTACCAATTTGAGCACCTCTAGCCAACGCCATTAAACCTCTAGTCATCTTGCAGCCATTTCCAAAGAACGTGACTTGCACTCCAATATCATTCAACATACTTACAAAAAGTATGTTTAGAGCTAGACCTAGTATATGCATTACATTATTGATTCCCTTGACTTTTCCATCGGGTAATTAGATTCTGACTCTTCCACGACCAACAATCTCTAAAGTTGAATCACTTGCCAAGTACACCTTTCCACCATTGTATTCTTCATACTTCATGAACTATTCTCTATGAGATGTCATATGGAAAGATGCTCCAGAATCAATCAGCCAGACATCATCTGATGCTTAAGTAGCCAAGGCTACAATGAAGGCGTCACCATCACTATGAGAAGAACCATTATTAGAAGAGCCCTTCTTCTTCTTTTTCTCCTCTTTACAATCCTTTCAGACATGACTAGGTTGCCCACAGTTCCAACACTTCACCTTGGACTTCTTGCCAGGAGACTTTGATCTCCCCTCTTATTTTGATTTGGATTTCTTGTCCTTCTTCTTTCCTATCTCCTTTGACCTTCCTCTAACAACAAGAGCTTCCTTCGCCATCTCAGAAGATTTCCTTCTCATCTCTTCTAACATCAAAGAACCAACAACATCTTCCATCTTGAAACTGGATGTTGTACTCCCAATAGCCATCACTAGATGATCCCATGAGTCTGGCAAAGAACACAATAGTAGCATACAACGATCCTTTTCTTCAGTTTTTACACCAATAGATGTCAATTGAACAATCAACATATTAAATGCGTTCAAATTATCAGCTACAAACCCTCCTTCCTACATTCTCAAAGAATACAACTTCTTTCTCAGGAACAGTTTATTCACCAAGGACTTCCCCTAATAAATAGATGTCAGTCTCTTCCACAAAGAAGATGTGGTCTTATCCTCATGCACATTCAGAAGAACTGATTCTGCCAAATAGAGCCTTATCAGCTCCTTAGACTTCCTATCTGCAAGGTCTCAATATTCTTGCTTCATGCCTGTAGGTTTAGTTCCAGACACTACAAGCCATAGATCATGATCAACTAGAAGATCCTCCATCTTGAGTTTCCACAACTCAAAGTTATTGCCATTGAATTTCTCTATTTCAAACTTTCTAGACATGCTAGCCATCTCAATTTGTAATTAGAAATTGACAAACTCTACAAGACTCCCACTGAACAGAATTGACTCAAAAAAACCAATGTACCCACAAGGATAACACAACTGGCCAGGCTCTGATACCACTTGTAAGGAAAATCAGATGCGGAAAAAAATTCTCCTAACGTCAATACCTCAGAGAAGAATGCAGATATACTTTTAATTTTTCAATTACAGTTCAATTAAGATGCACTATGAAGTAGATAATAGAAACAAAGTATTTAACAATCACACATGAACACCAGATATATGTAGGAAAACCCTTATGGGAGAAAAACCCCACACCAAGAGAAATCACTTTGTATTACAGTAAAGGAGATTACATAAAAATGTCAGACTTATCTTTCTGGTGTCTGTTTACAACAACATTCACCATGAACAATCTTGTACAAGAACCTTCAAGTTACAGTCTTTACAGATTAGATTACATTTATTGATCATACAACCACCCAGCAATCCGTCGATGCAACCTTCGAACCAATGAACCAATCTCATTCTGCAATCATCGAGTATAACCATGTCATTCCATGTCCATTGAGCTTCCTCATAGAACCATCACAACAAACAATCTTCCAACTGTTTAGATTCAGCTTCTCCTATTGGTCCACGAGATTCCACATAGGACGGTCAAATGGTCAACAGAATTCACACTGTATTGGCATCTCGGGGAGACACTAACAGTGTCTCGCTGATTCCACATAACCTTCATATCAATGTCACCAAGAGTAGTCATTCTCGCCAAGATGTTTCAACGAGCTTTCATGTGTTACACCAAATCACCAAACAGTCGGCGAGACCTATTGCTTTCGCCAAGACCTCACACCGAGTCACTAAAAGTTATACCGAAGTCACATGTTATGCCAAGCTCCAATCACCAGTCGGCAAGACTTATTAATATCGCTCAGACTTCACAGAGAAAATATACAAGTCATACCGAGCTCTAATGAATAGTCGGCAAGACTTAACACCTTCACAAAGAGGTTTCTTCGAGATCACAAATGTCACCCCAAAGTCATCAGCAGTTGCCAAGACTATACCACTTTCACTAGGATGTCACTCTGAAACCTTCAGTCATACTGGGTGTCAAAGAATAGTCGGCAAGACCTATATCTTTCGCTGAGAGGTCTTATCGAAGTTCTCCAAGCTACCCCGAGTCCACCATTTGCCAAGACATATATCAAAGACTTCTCATCATCAGCGAGACTCACCAAAGTTGCTATGACTTCTTACCGAAACCACTGTGTTACACCGAGACCATTAGTTGAACCTCCATCAGTGAGACATTGGCTCTTCACCGAGACATCATAATGAAACAAACATGTTACTCCAATGAACCCAAGTGTTACACTATTGGTGAGACATTGACTATTCACTGAGACTTCTCACTGAACTGACATAGGTTATCCCAAAGCCCGTGGTCGTCATGAGTCTCCCTGATACACAATTGAATGGCCTGCCGGCCAAAAATCTCTACGAGCAGTAAAAGGTCACACCGAAAGCTTCTTGTCACAGCGATAGCTCCAAAGTGTAACCTTTCAGTGAGACAAAAGCTAGGTCACAACGACCTATACAAAACATGATGTTCCAAATTGCTATTCGGCCAGACAATGAAGATGTCACACCGACTTGGCTCTAATGGAGGTTTCAGCCTGTGATTATTGAGGCATACTTTTCCAACAGTCACTACTAGAACTAGATCTAAGGCAGATTGTGGAGCCACAAAGAGTGCAACCAAGGAAGAAGATCAACAAAATGGCTTAGGGAGCATGGAATTTTTTAGGATATTGTGGATGGTGTTCAGAAGACCATTCCTGAGATTTGTAAACTCCATTCCCCTAGTAAGATATGAAGATTATGTCGTGGAATATAAAGGGGGTTAAATAGCCTCCATAAGCAGGATGTGCTGCACAATTTTGTTAGGGACCATAAACCTGACATTTTAGTTGTCCAAGAATCTAAAATGCCTCAATCAAAAGTGGAAAAGATTAAGATGTTTAAGTTTTGTGGAGTCCATGGTAATAGTTCAGAAGATGCCTCAGGGGGAATTGTTACATTTTGGAATCAGAATTTCATTAAAGGGGAACCATTGTGTGAGAGCTCAAATCATGTGGTGACTAGATTTACCCATATCAGAGATATTTTTTGTTGGATTCAATCAAATATCTATGCTCCTAATTAGAAAGGGGCCAAAAAGTCCTTTTGGCTTGAGTTGGCTTCCTTCTATAGGATATTCATTAATGAATCCTAGGTTGTAATGGGAGATTGTAATACCCCTCTTCAGGAAAGTGAGAAGTTCAGAGGATCCCAGGCTAATCTAGAAAGCAGAGTGGACCTTACGGACTTCATTAATAACCAGGTGTTGATTGATCTGGATCTACAAGGAGCCACCTATACTTGGTCGAATTGAAGAATTGGTAAGGACTTGATCCAAGTTAGATTAGATACAACATTAATTTCAGATCAATGGTTTTTAAATTATTTTTGTTCCTTAAAGGCTCTCTCTAGGATGGATTCATATGATTTTTTGATTAGTTTTTGTTGGAAATATGTGCCTCAAACTATACAGGCTGAAACCTCCATTAGAGCCAAGTTGGTGTGACATCTTCATTGTTTGGCCAACTAGCAGTTTGATTCATCATGTTTTGCACAGGTTGTTGTGACCTTGCAGGAGTCTTGTCGAACGATTACTGTGGAGTCTATTACTGTGACAAGGAGTACTCATTATGACCTCATAGCACTCAGGAGACATCTGGCTGACAGGCCATTCAATCATGAATCAAAGAGACTCATGGCGACTGGGGTTTCAGAGTGACTTCAACACTCAGGAAGAAGTCTCAGCAAATAGTGAATGTCTTATGGATAGGAATTCATATGTTGTCTTCGTCGTAACAAAGAGTCTCAGAGAAAAGTCTTAGCAATAGATGAAAGTCATGCTGATAGGGACACACTCGGGAGTTATCGATGTAATACTAATGCTTCGTTATGAATTCTAGGCGAAAGCTAATGTCTTACCAATAGCCGATGGCTATCGGGGTAACTCTTGGCGATGGATGACACTTTAGGGTGAGTCTTAAAGCTCAGTGTAAAGTCCTAGCGAAAGGTGTTTGTCCTGGTGACTGCTGATGGTTTCGGTGAAACAAAAGATCTCGAAGAAACCTCTCGGCGAAGATGTGAGTCTTGCCAACTTCTACTTGGGTGCTCGGTATGTTTGGGGACTTCTGTATAGCCTTGAGTGACTCGCTATGATCTCCTAGAGAATGCGATAGGTCTAGGTGATTGCTTGGTGACTCGGTGTAACTCATGGAGCTTGATAGAACGTCTTAGAGATAACAGAGTCTCTTGGTGACATCGATATGGAGTCTATGTGGCATCGGTGAGACACTGTTAGTGTCTCACTGAGATGCCAGTACATTGTGAATTCTATTGACCGAGTAAGACCATCCTATGTGGAGTCTCGTGGATGAATCAGAGGAGTCGAAAGTGGAACCGTTGGGAGTCTATTCGTTGTGATAGTTCTGTGAGGAAGATCGATGGACATGGAACAACAGAGATATACTCTATGATTTTAGATAGTATGTGGTTGGTTGGTTCTATCAAGAGTGGAGTATGAAGAGTTCGAACTATATTAGTGTGGATTTGATTTTGTAAAGACTGTAATCAGAAAAGGTTCCTATGCAATTTGGTTAATGGTGAATGCTACTGTATAATGACACCAGAAAGATAAGTCTGGAATTTGTATGTAATTTCATTACTGTAATACAAAGTGATTTTTCTTGGTGTGGTGGGTTTTTCTCCCGTAAGGATTTTCCCATGTATTTTTGGTGTTCATGTGTGATTGTCAAATACTCTATTTCTATTGTCTATTTCATAATGCATCTTAATTAGACTGTAATTGTAAATTTTAAAGTGTATCTACATTCTTTCCTGAGGTATTGATGTTAGGAGAATTGTTTTCCGCATCTAATTTTCCTTACAATTTTGTTGCAAACCCTATAATGGCTCAAAGGAATTTCCCATTTAGATTCAAACGTATCTGGCTTTCCCATCCTCAGCTTCTTGAGGAGGTGAGGAAATGGTGGAATATCACAGTCTCTAGGACTACTATGTTTAGGGTGGCAAAGAAACTAAGGGAAGTCAAATACAAGATTAGAAGGTGTAATAAAGAAACTTTTGGTAATATCTTTGGTATCAAGTCTGAGTTACAACTTGAACTGATGGAGATACAAGAAAAAATATAGTAGGAAGGATACATTGTTGATAATAGGGTGAAAGAAAATGAGTTGCTTATGAAGATGCATGATATAATGGCCAAAGAGGAGGATTTTTGGAGACAGAGATCTAGGGCTCTATGGCTCTCTACTAGAGATAAAAACACTAGATATTTTCACTTGTATGCTTCAAAACATAGGGTTGCTAATAGAATTTCTCGCATTGATCACAATGGAAGTCATTTTGAGAAGGATGAAGACATTAAAAGACAAGTTTTCCTTTTCTTTAGTAATCTCCTCTTGGCAAATAATGGAGTCAATCATGAAGAGCAAGATTACCTTTTAGAGGCCATCCCTAAACTTGTTAGGGAAGAAGATAACATTATGCTTGCTACTATTCCTTCCAGGGAAGAAATTAAGAGAGCAGTATTTTCTTTTGAAGGGAACAAAGCCACAGGCCCTGATGGGTTTCCTATGTTCTTCTTTTAGTGGTTCTGGGAGATTGTTGAAGAGGATGTGGTGAATGCGGTTAAAGAGTTCTTTAGCTCAAGGAGTCTCCTAAAGGAACTAAATGCTACCTTCCTGGTCCTAATTCCCAAACAACCAGGAGCTATGGAGTTTGAAGCTTTCAGGCCTATAAGCCTTTGTAATTCATTCTATAAAATTATCTCTAAAGTTCTAACTTCAAGGCTTCTCATTATTCTACCCTCCTTGATTTCCCCTCAGTAGAATGGCTTCATTCCTAGAAGGCAGATCCTCAACTCTATAATTATTGTCCATGAGAATGTTCATTCCCTTGTGGAATCTAAAACTAAAGACTTTCTCCTAAAATTGGACATTTTGAAAGCATACAATCGAGTGGATTGGGACTTTTTACTCAAAATCATGAGGGCATTTGGCTTTAGCAATTGAGTCCTTCAGATGGTTGGTCAGCTCATTTCTATCATGGTGAATGGGTCTCCCTCACATTTCTTTAAGAAATTGAGAGGTTTAAGATAGGGTGATCCAATCTCCCCTATCGTATTTACTATTATGGAGGAATGTCTTGGGAGAAACATGAAAAGATTGGTCGATCAGGGATCATTAGTGGGACTAAGGCCCTCTTCAAGTAATCTAATCTATTCCCACCATTTGTTCGTTGATTACACCATGTTGATGGGGAGATCTACAGTGGCTAAAGCTAGGAATCTAAAAAAATAATTGCATGAGTATGAGAAGGCTTTTGGTCAGATGCTTAATAGACATAAAAGCTCTATCTTCTTCTTCAACACCCCTGATCCCAGACAAAATAAGATTGCTAGAATTCTTGGGTGCAAAGTGGAGTTTTTACCTTCTATTTATCTTGGCTTTCCTTTGGGCCTTAAGCCTCCTAATTCCTTTTGGAGTTCGTTGGCTAATAGGTTCAGCAAAAAGCTCGCTAGATGGAAAGGAGCTCTTCTTAGTCAAGCAAGTAAAATCCAGCTCCTCAAAGCTACTCTTCAGAATCTTTTGATATATGCTTTAAGTATTTTAAAATCCCTACTAAATATGTAGATGCTATTGAAAAAATCCAAAAAAAAATTCTTTGGTTAGGTGTTGAAGAAAGAAAAAGAATGCCTCTCATTGGTTGGGACTTTGTTTACAGTAGACCTAAAAGGCTGGGAGGCCTAGGTCTAAGAAAGATTAGAATGATGAATAGGACACTCCTTGCTAAGCAAATCTGGAGAGATTTCTCATCTAATGGAGAATGGAAAAATATTTTAGAGAGAAAATATATGGCTAATATTGGATCTCTTAAGGCTCTGTTGGACTCTCCAAATCTTCCCGTGGATCAGCTTGCTGGAGTGACATGATTAGAGGGGGAAAGATTATGGATTTAGGAGTTGGGTGGAGCATAAGAAGTGGGAATCAAGCTAGGTTCTAGGAAGATAGATGGTTACTGAAGGAGCCCCTAATTTCTGATGAAAGGTTTAATAGGTGGGCTGATACCTACAAAGCAACTTTTGGAACTCATGTTAAGGATTATTGGAGAAATGGGGCCTAGGTGAATATGCACCAGATTAGCTCAGATCTCACTCTGATTCAATCCTCTTTGATGGCTATTAGGATGTGATCGAGTCAGTAGGACAATATCTTAGTTTGGACTGCTCACCCTTTGGGTAGCTAGTCAGTTTCTTGGGATGTCTCTTTGTTGTCCCTCTCTCATGCCCCCTTTGCCTTTTGGGCTAAAGCTTGGATAAAACGTCTGACTCCTAAAGTTAACATATTTTTTTGGATCCTTCTTCAGAATAAAGTGCTTATGGTTGACAACCTTTGCAAGCATGGTATCCAGATCCCTAACCGATGCTACCTATGTAAGGAAGAGGTGGAAACTGCAAACCAGTTGTTTCTTCACTATTCGTATGTGGCTGCTATATGGGGTAGATTTCTAGCTCTTTGGAATTTATCGTGGGTATTTCCAAACTCCATCGAAGACTTTTTTATCCAGTGGAATGCTCCTTCTCAGAATCCTTCTATTCGAAGATTATGGGCTTTTACTTTCCCTTTTATAGCTTTGGGTGTGTGGAAGGAACAAAATAATAGAATCTTCAAAGAGAAGGAAACCTTGGAGAACATTGTGTATGAGAAAACTTTCAGATTAATTGTGGAAAACTTTAATATCATCCCTCATCAAGAGAATAAGATGGAGGCAGTGGTTTGTTCTTCCTATGACCTAAATATGGCTAAGTATTGGAACATCAAAAGTGATGTGTCAAAGGCCTCAAAACTAGCTAAAAAGGACCGTGAAGGAGTGTGTTGGA
>VDFB02286891.1:0-23750 GCA_007258455.2 Sequoia sempervirens
CTTTGATCCATTAAAAAACTTTATTTTATTGAATAACTAATTACAAAAACACTAATAGCTGCTCATTAAGTGCTAAAGTGAATGATTTAAGTGGATTTTAAGAGCTAAAACAGCTATAATTGATTGAAATTATAGCGAGCGGCTATTGGGACAGCCCTCTAAAAGGTGACTTTTTGACCTCCGCGCGCATATCCAACGCTCCCGCACTCGATCGAATTGCCCAAAAGCTGAAACCTTAGTTATAAACACTTAACTCATGAGCGAAAAAAACCCATAATTTTTTTTTTCAATTCGATGTACGGTTTGAATTCTACAGTTGCGCGGAGTTAGCCCTGGCGGATACTGGGTCTTCTCCCCTAGTTAGTTTCAGTGCTGTCAGTAAGAGTTATAGTTGTTTTCAATTCTTGGTACCTAGTGTGTTGTCAATTAGTTTTAATTCAAGTCAGATTTCTGTAAATAAAATTTTCATTTTGATTAATATGTTGTCAATTAGTTTTAATTAGGTGCCAAGTCAGATTTCTATAAATAGAATTTTCATTTTTGATGGATAAAGCAGTACCTAGTGAATAGCATCTGTTAATATCTCTATTTTGCTTCTTATATTCTCCTGTATGGTATTTTTACTGTTATTTTCTTAACTTTCCATGGTTTCAGATAGAGACTAGGTATGAGTCTGTCTATCTGATACCGGTCATAAGAGTGCCTCCACAGATATAGAACATTTTGAAAACTGATCCTTTTAAGATATGAGTAGTGTTGGATGGATAGAATTTGTTGAATAGAGAGAAGTGTGTATGTATGGTTTGTGGATGTATTTGTCTTGATCCTTGGGTGCAATAGTGAGGAGAAAATCTCATAGCTTTTGTAAGGAAGAGTTTTTGTTTGAAAGTGTTATTGTTGTGATTGGTTCAACTGAATAAATCATCCTAATAAATAGTAGATATTGAAATCATCAAAGCATATTAAAGGTCTGGTGTTTAGTCATGCCTCTATTTGTTATATTGGAGAAGGAAAGGTGCTTGAAATTTCAAAAGTGGTAGTGTTAGATCATCATGTTTCTATGCGATTGTTGAAGCGTGTTTTAGCTGGAAGGTTTTCATTCAAAAAATTTATTAGAGGAAAAGGATATTTTGGAATCTTTCCCTATTTTAATGCAGCAGCTATTGATTAGGAATTGAAAACAAGCTGTGGAAAAAAGAGGGGGCTGAAAATAAACAACAACTGCATATTTTCAAAAATGTCATGTGGTTTCACAAAGTACTTTCCTTCTTTTTTAATATTTGCTTTCAATTTTTTTCCAATTTTTAACTTCACAAATTGATATTAATACTATAAACACAACTAACAAACACAAATTTAAGATAACTGGTTAAAAATAAGTAGAGAAATTAAACATTCATGCCACCATCAAGTCCACAAATAATTCTTAAATAAGTTGAGCAGTGACTGCTAGTCAAAATATGCTAAGCAACCACATGAAAGACTTACCTTTAATTTAGTGATTACTTGAATGTAGAAAATATGTTGATAGGAGATCTTTTAAATCTTCATTAAAAGAGAGTGTTAAAAAGTAATGAATAATTAAATGAGAGAAAATGTTGACATTTAGTTTCAATGCTGTAAATAAAAGTTATTAGTGTGTTGTCAATTATCAGAACGATCAAACATTGTAAGAATTGATTATGAATTTGTAAATTCTATAAATATAATCTTCATTTTAATGAATAAAAATTATAGTGAATAACCGCTGGTTAATATCTCCAATTTGCTTCTTATATTCTTAAGTATGATATTTTTACTGTTATTTTCTTTAACTTTTATCAGAAATGTCGGACATCATTCTTAAAGAAAGAAAGTAATACCTTTAGGCCCAAAGGTTGGGGTTGCTAGACTTTATTCATAGTGTTTCTTGTTCAGATAAGTGTCTTTCTGTGTCTTTTTCTTCAATAAGTTTTTCAAGCTTTGATTGATTGTCTTCGCTTAACGTTTCATCCAAAAGGATTTCGCTGTAGGCAATAAGTCATAGGGAAGTGTGCTTCACCCTATAATTTCTAAGACTCTGGTTTCTTTATGATTATCAGGTTATTTTCAAACCCTGGTTTTCATCACTGTTTCACAGTCTGCAAATGTGAAAGAATTTCTAGAGACGTTGTGGGATAACATTACTGGAAGGAAGAGGTCTGAGTTTCAGAATTTGGAAGATGCACCTATGCAACTGCAGCAGCAGCTTCTGAGGCAATCTAAATCAACTCTGCTTATATTAGATGATGACGGGTCCAGAGCAAATTTGGAGAAATTACTATTTCAAGTGGCAGGATACAAAACTCTTTTCACAACCAGAGATAGCTCCATTATCCCCAGAAACTACTGTATTCATTTTTATCAATTGCCTATGCCGGGCCAGGAAGATGCTATGTTTCTTTTCTGTTTGCATGGAGAACCTTGTGAGGCCTGGGAGAGTGTAAACAACAAAGTTTCCAAGGGGGAATTAGTATCAGATTATTATATCGGTGGGCTGCTTAGATTCTTGGATACCAGTATTGGATTTGTGGATGACGTGGCCAGGGAATGCTTTTTAGACTTGGGAAAATTTCCAGAGGACAAAAGAATCTGTGCAGATGCACTGTTGCACATTTGGGTTTATGTACCGAAACTGGAATGGCTGGAAGCTTTTGCCATCTTATTGGAACTTGCAAGTAGAAATTTGTTAAATTTAACCAGCAATAGTAGGTAATTGCCAGTTCTTGAATATATTGTTTTTCTTGTTATTAATTATTTGAAACTGGCCTAAAATGGTTGTATCTATCAGGAGCACAGCACCAATCTCTTATGCCTCTGAGCTCTACTTTTCTCTGTACGATATAATGCGAGATTTGGACTTGCATTTGGGAGGCCAAGGCATTACATTCCAGAGGAATAGGTTACTTATGCCCAGGAAGGAGAATATTTTGCCATCGAAATGGGAGTTGCTGAAGGATAGGCCATTTGACGCTCAAATTGTCTCCATTTACACAGGTGAGTTACAAGACAACGCATATGGATTGCCACCAATTAACAGTTTTCTCGCTGAAATGCTAGCAATATATTTGACTCGAAAAATAATAAATTACGAGATTTATCTAGCGTCAAATCTACCTTTTATAACATTCCCTAAATTATCAAATTATCTGGATTTATTGTGCACATGTTTCTTGCATGCTTGCATATGAGAATCTAACGTCCCTTATCACATCCAAACTTCATCTCTCTAACTTGAATATGATGAGAACTCAACCTAGACAAAATGTATTCATTGGCCGATGCAGAATTTTCTGATTATATTCCATTTCTGAATTATCTATACAGGTCATGTGGACAAAAGCAACTGGTACAAGAATAATTTTCCAAAGACAGAGAGCCACAATAAAAGATGTAGATGCCTTATCTTTACCCCCTCAACTAAGGAGTGTGCTTGGAGAGGTTGATTGCACCGCAAATTTCAAAAAGAGAAAAAAGGACTACAGAACTTAGAGGAGCTATCTTTGGACCGTCTTCCTGCACGTCAAATGTTGGCAAATTGGTGATCTTAGCTTTATTTTGGTGGCACAGTCAGCACGTTGTTTGTTATTTGAAATATTGCGTTGAAGCTCAGATTGATTGAAGAAAACAGTCGGCACGTTGTTTGTGATTTGAAATATTTAAAACAATAAATGATGGTCTTTATGAGAAGGATTATTCAAGGAGATTGAACGAGAAACTGTTGATGAAGAAAATCTATTTTTCTAGTTGTTTATCCAAAACAACTAATTAGTACTATATTACGGAGCTTCTGAGTTTAGTCAATAACATTATATCTTCTGTGATTGTGATTGTATGGTCACTATTATCTGGGCAGCGGTGAGAGAGGAGAATGTACTACTCTTAATCCTCAATTGAAAGAATATGTTAGCCTTGTCAATTTTAAGTACAATATTATTTTGGGATGTTAATAACATTTTATTTTTATATTAATCAAAGCTCTCTCTTATGGTTAACTCATCCCATCAATGACTTTATTTTATCTAATATATCTAGACATACGATGTTATAGTGTTTTACAGAATTAGAGTAATTTTATTAGTTAATTAGATTAAAGATACTTATTTATTTTATATTGAACAAAGTTGAGAAAATTACAATGAGGAAAAATGCAGTTCAAAGAGGACTGTGAAAGGAAAGTGTAAAACAGCACTAAATACAACATGAGTACAACTCACGAGAAATCACCAAATAATATAACAATGAAGGCTGAAGGAACCAGCAATACACATAACCCATGACATAGAGCTAGAGTCTCTATTACATGTTAAACTTGAAAAAAAAATGTAGCTGTTTGGCACAACTGAATTCCCCTTCTTGGCGCTGTAGAAATTGATACTTAATCACGTCTAGATGCTTACAGTTATCAACATCTCCTTTACGCCTCTCCCTTGACTAAGAACATAGAAAGATAAATTGCAACATTATGTCAGAGTAAAACTTTTGAATGTCTATCTGCTAATGCAAAATGTGATAAGAAAACATTGCTAAACATATGCTTTTCCATAGGTGCAGCAAAATACATTGTCTCATAGAATCAACAATTAAATTTTTATGGAGTCTAATACCAAACATAGCTTCTTTCCATCGCAGTGCATGATAAAACATAGCAAGAAAGTGGTCAAATACAATGTTCCATTTCTTTTTTGCTCTATAACAATCCCAAAAAATATGCTTAATAGTTTTATTACGCTGACAAAATGGATGTATGTGACAGCTTGTAACTTTAAGTATTTTATTCTATACCCTATAGGCAATTTATGATGTAAGATTTTCCAAGCCAAAATTTGGGCATTTGCTTCCGCCTTTGACTTCCAAACTTGAGCACTTAGCAAGCTCCATTTCTTTTCTGGAAACTTACAATGCCATTTTCTGTTAAGTCTCATATTTCAATTCATATTGGGAAGGAGTTCAAAGTAGATTTTCTTCAAAGGAAAACATAAGAAGGGGTATTTTCCAAGCCACAACCAATCCTTGAAGAAGTTACAATGCAAAGGATTACAAATTTTCATAAGGAGCTCTATAGGAACTAATGCCTTCACAAAAACCATGAATCCTTTAACCCTATTGTTTAAATTAAAAGCTTGATTGGACTCTTGCCACCTGACCTAGTTAAGGGAGTTGAAGTCCCAAATATCCCGAAATTGTTGCACCCCTTAATTAAAAAGATAATGAGAATGTCGAGGAAAGGAGATAGCAAGTGGTTTTCCATGATATTGAACAATCTTACTCCACCAAATGAAGGTTGTAGCAAAGCTAAAACCATACTGTAAAGAGTCACTCCTCCAATATAAAAATTTACAGACTTGTTGCCAAGCCTTCCATATGGATTGCAGCTAAAAGGATGCTTTAACACTATCCATTTAGTAGAAAAGCAAACCCCTTGAGTCCTAAGATCCAATAGGCCCAACCCTCCCTTGCTCTTCAGTTGTATACAATACATCCATGAAGAGGCCCTAAAACCCATTTTTCCATCCCAATTAATACACAAAAATTGCCGAATGACAATAAGAAGTAATAGGAAGTCACAAGAGTATTATATATTATAGAATGTGACAAATGTTTTGTGTTTAAATTTCAAACGCCCTTCCAATATATATTAAGATTTTTTTATTGTTCTAAAGTTTTCAAAAAAAAATTATATAAAATAGTTTAAGCACGAAAAATAAGAAAAAATTGATAACATATATTATTGTAAAAACTAAACAAGGAAAATAAAGTTGAGGTATAAAAGTTATTTGAAAGGCATTATTTGAGTGTTATTATCCTATATATTTGTGAATATTTGTATTTATTTTGATTGGTGAATTTTTGCCATACATTCTAAATTGAGGATTAAGTATCAAAATTTTGACCAATCTAAAATTGCATACCAAACAATAAAACTTTTGTATTTCATTTAATATATTTATTCATTTGTATGTCACACCAATTCGTTACAAATCATATATTATGATTCACTCAATCTATAAGAATAAATTCAATAATAATATGTTAGAATATATCCAATAAGTTGATTTTCTCTATCCACAAATTTGTAAAAGGCACTTGGTTGCTTTGAAATGCAGTAACTAAAGGTGTTACTCCCCATTGCATAGATAGATAGAATGTAATAATATTCATGTATTGAATTTAGATGATGGTCTTCTTTAGAGCCTATTTTGGTTAAGATTGGACAAGTTGCATCAAGTATGAACTTGTATTCCACTAAATAGGGTCAAATATAATTTAAAAAAGGTTAAATTCAAATTAGCTTATATTTGCAAAGCACAAGTTAAATGTTGTCAATAGTGCTAATTAACCCACCCTCAAATCTATATGGTTTAATATTAACCCAATTTAATAAAGCAAAAGAATTTATAGACAAAACTCCTAAGATTCGTCAAATATATATTTTTTCTCACTAAGACATTATGAATTATTTAATTAATATATTTTTTAAAATACATTATGTCCATAATTTTTTTTAAATATGCTCATATATTCTAATACATATGTATATTTTTATTCATCCAAAAATTTGAACACCCTACATTTTGTGTGGGACATAATAATTTTTTGAATTTCATGCTTTTTACCAAGTTATGCTTGATAGAGAATTATTCATTATTTATTTTTAAATTTACATGAAATATAATATTTATTTATTGATGAATTTAAAAAAAAAAAATCAAACCTCCACCCATCTGTATTCTACATATCTATCAAAGTTTATGATTAAGTAATGTTTGTTAAAAAAAATGTCTGGGATTGCACTCACTCCTTACACTTTGAAGAAATTAAGTAGTTTGACTTCAAAATATATGATTTTCATCAAAATAATTTCAAATTATTTAAACATAAATTAGTAGCTTATAAACTAGATTCAAAATATTATAACTTCTATTGCTATATTTTTGGAGATTTTGTAGATAAATATTTTGAACTGTTACATCAAGTTATCTCATATCTATTTTTTGATTTTTTGATTAATGTTTTGTTTATTTTTATTTTGAGATTGAGATCTTTTTTAACCTTTGGGAAGAACTTATATTTTTCTATTGAATTTTCTTAATACAACTTACAAGGCAATCTTTTTTCATTTAAAAATTTATTCATTAGATATCATTTTAGCCCATGTAGAAGCAATTTTGGGACCTTTGTTTTTGTATTAGTCAATGATAAAATATTAATATATGTCCAAAACACATGTGAAAGAATGAAACATACTCCTTTTAAGATGCTACAATTTCTATTGCTACTTTACACAAAATGTTGGTAAGTCATTTGAATCATTACATGAAGTTCCTTATGTCTATTTTTCAACATTTTCATTGTCACTCAAGACCCTTAAGTGGACCATCATTTGCTTGCACTCATTCTTCAAGACATGGATACGTAAGAAGGTTGTTTCAATATTTGTTGGTTTGTCAAAAGTCACTCCATACTATATCTAAGATTTGTTGCCACAATTTCTATTGCTACTTTAAAAAAAATTGTTGGTAAGTCATTTGAATCATTACATGAAGTTCCTTATGTCTATTTTTCAACATTTTTATTGTCACTCAAGACCCTTAATTGGCCCCTCATTTTCTTGCATTCACTCATTCTTCAAGACATGGATTGGTAAGAAGGTTTTTCCAATATTTTTTGGTTTGTTGAAAGTTCATCAAACTTTGTGTCCTTGATATTATTAACCTATTTTACCCCTTTGATTCAAAATAACCTTTAAACAAGTTGATCATGTTGTTTTCAAATGTTTCAATCTTATCTTAGGAGTTTGAAAAGGATTAAGTGTTCTTAAAAGCCAAAGTTTATTAAGGCATTTTATCCATTTTCAAGGTATAAGTCATGTTTTCATCTTTGGAAGGGAGTCTTAACATTTATTAAGGTTTCAAATAGCTTAAGATTGTCAAAAGTTTCCAAAAGCCACATGCATAAATATTGGATGAAAACCTCATGTGAAGAGTTTGAGTTTCAATAGGATAGATCTACCTCCTTTAGGGTTTTGCAACTTGTTAGGCATTGTTCACAAACTCTTATAGGTTATCATGACATCCAAGAATTTTTAAACCTCAAAGGAGAGTTGTAAGAATGTTCAAATTGATTTCAATGTCTTCATGATTAGCTTCAATAACGGAAGATTGCAAATGGTATTTTACTATCATTGTTTTCTAGTTTTAGGACTTATGGAGTTGTGTTACAAGGTAGTTTCATGTGGAAATACATCCATGATCAGTAAATAAAGTATGGGAATGATTGTTTGGCCCCTAGATTTCATCAATTTTCAACCATGCAAGGGTAGGTATGTGAGATTTATATTTGAAGGACTAAGGTTTATCACTCTATTGAAACCCTTGTATCATCATTGTTAAAAGGGAATATCATATATATAAAGTGTCTACATGATCTTACCAAGAGATGTGTATGTTCAATGAATTTTTTATTTTTTTCAAACAATAGTACAAATAAAGGTTTTCAAAAGCATCTTGAGCTATCTATTTGAGTCTTCTTGATAGATCTATACACAATCAATATTTTCATGCCTATGTTGCCAATTTAATATCTCTTTGACTCGTTTGGGTGCAAATTCCTTATGTCATTTTTGAGATCCTATGTGATGGTGTTGTTTTGTTGTGTTAAGTGTAAGACCTTGTCTTTAAACCCTGATCAAGATGACCTTGTAAATCTCAAGTTTGGAATCCCAAGTACTCGATGGGCTCATTGAGTTGTAAATAAGTTGAGGTCATCATTGTTCTTTGTGGAAGTTGTTTGGTATAGTGGTGTTGATTAGAAAAGGAGAACCTTGTGAAAGCTTCAAAACCTATCCAAACCATAGCTAGGGAAACCCTCCATGATAATGGGTTGTGGATGATAGAGATAAGATATTTGATGAAGTCATTAAGACTATTAATACCAATATAAAATTTATTAAAACCCTTCTCAAGATGTCTTTTCCACTTTCATTATCCAAACCTTACCAAACAATGAAATATTAAGCAATCACACTTGTACATGAATATGTTAATTTGTCATAAGGCTTTCTTGTCATAGTCAAGAGTTGAAAATAATAATAATAATAAAGTATAAAAACCTAAAATGGACAAACATGCCAAATGATAAATACAGTTGTGAGAGAATTAAAAAGATAAATCAAATGTGCAAACATGCAAATTTTTTTTTTAAACAAGCTTTTCAAGGACAAAACCATTGGAACAAAATATACTAGCAGTATAAAACAAGGGGTTGTATGTTAAGTATGACATAGAAAGTAGTTTATCCATGGTTTGTGATAGTGAAAACAATTTTTTTTCCAAGTAAGAGATGGAAAATAGAGTGTATATGAGAGATGTGATGTCATTCAAGTCCAAAACTATAACTATACACAAGGTAGAAGATTTCAATGACAAGCCATGGTGATGAACTTAGAAGAAGGATACTATGAAAGTGTTTGAGGAAGGACATAAGAATTTGTTGAGATTGTGAAATCCAAAACCTTACTACACAATCATTATGGACAGAAAGTTAAAGGGCACTCTAAAGTTGTAAATCCAAGCATCAAATAGCAAGAAGGTTATGCACATGACATCCTAAGTGACATGTTAAAGACAAGAAGAAACAAATGATAGCCATACAAGAGAATCATTTCATGACACAAAAATGAGGAATACCTATGTAAGCAATCGTGGTCGGTAGAAAAATGGTTGCTTGTCATTTTCATGGCCTTTTAGGTTTTGTTTCATGGTGTTGGAACTATGTTGCTCTGATTCTATGTTGTAACATGGCTTCAACATGCTTATTTATGTACTAAAACTCAAATAATGACATCTTGTGAAGTGTTGTAAGACATTTCTACATTCTTCTAGACTCAATTCAATGCAATTTACCTAAAAATCACATTTTCACTCATCAACAAGCCCTAATTTGAAGTGTTGTAAAGTCTTGTAACAAGCTTTCACATTCTTCTAGGCATATTTTCACTATTTACACCCTTCTCATGCTTTATTTGATATTTATGCCCTCATAAGTTGTAATTAAGTGTATTTTTGAATGTTATCCCGACAAATAACATTAAATACAACATTTTTCTGACACATGGTTCTAGTTCCTAGGTGGGACCCATTTTCCATGAGTGGCGAATGAGTCCCCATTGGCCCCAAATTCAAAATATTTCAAATTTCCTTTCAAGATTTTATTAAAAATCACTTGATATTGCCCTGTGATGAGGTATGAACAAATAGTAAGGAACAAGAATTGTATAAATAAGTAATTTCACCTCATTTTACATCTCACCTTATCCTCGCTATCTCAAGCATTTTCAGACATCTTTTAAGACTTTGAAGTAGCTATTGACATTACTGTGATCAGACATTATCAGCGGTTAGGTAATTTGATAGAACTTGCATGTTATTAGTTTATATTTCTCTTTCATTTCATTATCTTTTCAAGGGTTTAATTACCCAAAGTGGGGTTTGACTAAGGCAAACCTCTAGTCACTAACCCTCAATCATTTTTCCCCTATTGCATGTTTGTTTGAAGTTCTTTCAGATGCATATTTGACAAGCTATTAGGTGTTGAAGATTGATTTCCGTCAACTAAAAAGCCCAAGCAATTGAGTCAAATCTGGCCGAGAGGCTATTATTTGTTCATTTTCCCATCAACTTCTAATAACCCTAATAAGTAGACCTTCCGCATCCGGTGCTGCAAAGTTGTCTCGATTTTTCTCGTAAATTTGGAGAGCAATGATTCACCACCACCCATGGTGAATGAGTCCCACCTGAGGACTGAAAATCTAAATTTTGTTAGATTCTGGATCCCAAGAGACAAAAACTAGCTCCCAACACATTTTCACCAAGAGGAGGACTAATTCACCACCATGGGCGAATGAGTCCTATTGTTAAAATTCAGTAATTTCCATCAGCATCCAAAAGACTCCAGAACCATCACAATTCATCCAGGTGCACTCAGATTCATCTTTGTAATTTTTGTTTTGCATTATTTCTTCATTTACATAGTTATTTGTGACCCTTTGCTTCATTTTCAATCATTTAGATTAGAAAATTGCATTTAGTTATGTTCATTTACATTAAACAGCATTGCATACATCCTAATTTGAGTGATACATAACCATTTTTGGCTCTATCTCTTTAAGTGAAAACCTAGAGTGCAAGAGTAGTCCATGTGGTCCCAAGTAAAAATCGATGCTGTTTCAAGCACATAAAATCATAAGGTTAATGATGAGTGCAAAGAAAATCACAAAATGATAGTCTATACTACATAGAAAGCTTACATACTCAATGTAGTTAATGAGAAATGCAAGTGTGATAGTCATAAAGGTAGTCAAAAAGAATGTCAAAGGCATAAAGGAAATAACAATCCATTTAGACTACGCCAAAGTTAATGAAGGTAAGCTACATATTTTCCAACCATTTGATGTTTCTTATAAATAAAAGTGGTTTTAAGGGAGTACTATAAACCATAAAGAGCTAGGTCACAAGAATGGGAAGACTCTAACAAGAATAAATATCACAAATATCATACTACGCTAACTCTAAGAGTCCTAGAAGAGTCTAGCAACATTGGGACCATGAACAATTGAAACATGAGCATAAGACAAACCTATCTATGGGATAAGTAAATATGACAGTCATATTACAAGAGCCAATACATTCATAGTGTTCTAAAATTTTTGTTGGTATTTCATCAAATTTTTCCAAAACTATGAGAAGATTGTTAGGTCCATTATATATTTTAGAGTCTAGATGATTGGTTTTATTATTTCATTAGAGCCTCACATGGTAGTATGTGTGTGAAGTTACAATGAATTTTTGAAGTCAAGTTATTTCCTATAGTAGAGGGTTGTGATGTATGGAGAGGTGACTTGGTGTAACAATAACAATGGAGTCATAGCAACGGAGAAGAAAATAAATCATTCAATATAAATAAAGATATGTTGATAGTAAAAAATGAGCAAGAAACAATAGACTGAGGTAACAACATGATACAATGTAAGGATGCAGAATTAAGAGAAAGGAATGCATGAAACTCTAATCAAGGACAAAGGAACATTAAATTACAATCTCACATTTTGAAGAGAATCCAAGAGTTCCCAAAACTTTTGCAAGATAAGAAACAAATTCAAAGGTTTCTTCATTGTTTGAATTATGGTTCACCCTTTTACAAAGGTCTTGTGGAGGATAGAAAAGAAATACAAGAACACTTGAAAGAAAACAAGGAAGGATGGTCTCTGAAGGTGACATAAGAAATTCAGTGTATAAAATCAAAATGTCAACACTTTCCTTCATTACAAATTTTAGTGCCAAATTTACCATTATGTTTGTATACAAATGCTTTTGATACAACATCATTTGATGTGTTAATTCAAGAAGAAGATGGAAAAAGAAATATATATGGTTATAGATCAAGAACCTTCACTAATACAAAATCTAGATACCACATATTTAAAAAAGAATTACTAGTAGTAATAAAAGGTATTGAAACATTTAAGATTTTTCTTAAGCTAGTAAAACTCATAGTAAGAACTGATAGCCAAATAATGAGGAGCTTGCTAAAAAAGAAACCAAATAAAGATATAGCCCAAAGTTGTATAGCTAGATGGTATTTTGAGTTTTTGGGTTATGATTTTGAAAAAGAATGGATTAAAGGGGAAAATAATCCATTAAAAAATACTCTAACTAGAGAATTGACAGCGACAATCTACAATGGAGGGATACACTTTAAAGATCTAGATTGGATAATATCAGATGACAAATATATGTATAATATACAAGATTATGATATTTCCATTCCATTTCTCCTAGTCCAAATAATTGAAAAATTGCTTGAATTTTGTTTTCAAAACATCATGAATAGGATATTATGGAGCCTGAACAAGCTTTGGAATTTATTTAGCAATTTGTCTTAGAAGATACACCCATCACATACTATGTTAGGACTCCATTAATAATGAACGTTCAAATAAAATGATTCTTTGGTATGGTGTATTCCAAACAAAGCAAATGAATCTGTTAAAATGTTTGAAGTGTGGATTCATTAATAGTATTATGTTAAGCTAGGATGTTTTTGAAGAACACACTGATCTTGTTAGAATAAAATTTAACCTTGATATGAAGGAATTCATAGAGATTATTCGTGGAAACTTGTATTATGCAATTTGTGAAGGAATGTTCCAATATTTAACTCATTATCCAAATGTTGGTTATGATTTTCCAAGAGTTGAATATTATCCATTAACAAGAGATTGGTTTCTTGAAGATACAAATGATGGAAATATTATTCAAACCATCCCTAATAGTAGGATGAGTGGATTTTGATCTCACATACCTTGAAGAAATTGTTAATTTAGAATTTATCTGTTTAATCCACATCTTAGGGATTAGGATTATGTTTATGAAGAATTACTCGATAGAATTTTAAGTCATATTCCATTCTAGTTAGGACATGGGCTTGTATGTGTCATGACGTCACCCACGTTAAGATGTGACAACATAAAGCAACCCTATTTAAAAAAGCAAGATCCTTGTAGCCACTTACGGGTGTTAAGTGTGACCTTTTGATTAACAGTTGTCCAAAAAGTGATTTGATTGTCATTCCACTAAAGTTAATGTTTATGAAATACTTCCTAACAATTGTCTACTTCTTAGTATAGTATGTTAGTGGGACACATTTCAAAATGGTATGGTTGAATTCCAAAATAGATTAAACTTATATTGAGGTTACAAACTCTTCCCCTTTTATAAATTTTTGGGGATCCCTCAATGTAAGTTTTGAAAGTTGGAGATTTGAGTTTGTATTTTTGCATAGAGTCCATATGTTTAGAAGGTTTGAATATCAGACATATGCTCTCATCTTGCGCCTAGAGTGACCTCGATGATAAAAAATCTAATAATATCTAAAGAATATTGTAATACGCCAAAATTAATAGTAATTATATTATTGGCTTTTGGAAACATTGTTGCTCTTGTTCTATATTTTCCTCATTAGTCCTCATTCCAAAAATGGTATTAGAGCCATGTTTTGTTAAGATTTGGTGTATGTGCAATTTGTCATTCAAAGTTGCATATTGGTAGCTTAATTAGAGTGTGAAGATTGAACAATCGAAGGTAGATGTGTGAGTAGTTGTGGAGCTACAAATATAAGACCCTTGTTGAAGAAAAATGATAGGCATGCTAAGGGCATCCATAAGATGGTAAATGTAGCAACATAAGGTATTCAAAAAGTTATAGTAAGTCCTATAACTCTACAATGGCAAGCCAAAGATCCATGAATGCAAGTTCTTCACTTTCTTCTAGTATTCATAATGTGTTTGAAGATAAAGAGGAGAATGTGGATAATAAGGGAAATTTTAAGTTTCTTGAAATTAAAATATCATGCTTATATCCTAAGAAGGTAATTAAAGCTAGGACCATGGATTTTATGTGTTAGTTAGAATTAAATCTCCGTGTTTTTGGGGAAGGAATCTATCCTATCTATTTACCTTCCCTCCTTCCTAAAGAAATCAAATGATGGAAAGAACAAGTTTTTTCCATGTTCATTTCTCATATGTGGACATTATCATTCACCCACATTTAAACTATGATATAGGAGCTGAATATTTTTCTACCCTTATGACACCAAATGTAAGCTATGGGATCAAGTTGTCATAGCTGAATTTAGGGGTAAATTAACCAATGTTCAAGAAAATGACAAATCTAAGGGTGGTGATAGAATAATATTTGTGCAACCAAATTTTACTATTAATTTAGATGACAAGTATGTTTAAATGAAATTCTATTTGTTATTACAAGTTAAGGGTGTTACTTTACAACCAGAATGTGTCTATTCCACTGTTGGCAAAAAATGTATATATCGCCTTTTGAACACAATTTTTCCACCTTCAAATTTTCTAGCAGGGGTATCTTTCACAAAAAGTAATTCCAACATTTTAGATTTTGGAAGGCACATAGATCGAACACTGGTTTTGATATAGGTTTTCCTATCATAGAGAAACTTATTAACTAGTACTCAACTCCAAGATTCTAGAATCTACTCATACCTTCTAGAGTAGTGTTTTCAAACAAGCCAAAACTATAGTCCATAATAGTTTCTAATATTGAGCTTAGATCTATACCAGACGAAACTCTTTATGAACAAGCTATTTCCTCCACAAGTGGTAGACCCAGTATGTTCTATTCATCTAGATCTTATTTTTTGTCAAGAATTTTTCCAAGTTCTATCAATAAGCCATCTCTTCTTGTAGCTAAAATCCATTGATACGACAACCATCTATAAATCCTTATTCTTCAAGGTCTTCTTTGGAAACTCTATCCGACCTTAGCAATAATACAAAATTAATGGATAAATTAGCAAGACAAGTCAGCCAAAAGTTACCTTTAACTCCTAAAGAGGATGAATATTAGGATTAAAAAGGAAAAGGGATTAAAATTACAACAATGCTGAAAAAAATTGTATGATGAAAGAAAATCTTCCTAGAGTTTTCAGATAAAAAAGAAATAAATATAAGATAGATGTTAATGGATTGGAAAAGGAAGTTATTGGCTATGAACTAGGTAGATGGCCTACCCTAGAGACATTTATTGTAATAAATTCTGACAAAAAGTTATGGGGAAGATATGAAGCATGACTCCATATAGAGGCCCAAAGAAACTAGATGACCCAAGGGATGATCTCTGCATAAGAAAATATAGATGACATGGTTGTAAATATTAGGAATTATATAAATACTATTAGTAGTAGTTATGAAAATATTGATTCAACAAATCAACTTGCTATTAAAATGGATTCTTTAGTTTTTAAGATAGAAAAATAATCTTCTTCTATAATGAGTGATACATCAAGTTTGACTTATCAGTTAAGTAATATACAACAAATAGTATAGTAAACAAATGCAAGTCAAACTAGACATGAGAGCTATACAACTCAAATTTACGACAACCAACACAATCATGAGACTAAAATAAAACAAGATGTAGAAGATACTAAATCAATGATTGATTATGTGTTAAAGAAACTTGAAAAGATTAGAATGGTGACCAAAAAGATGAGAAAAACTCAAATAGATCATGATATATATATATATATATATATATATATCAAATCAAGCATACCTAACCAACTATAAAAGTACTTTATGGCCATAATAATAAATATGTATTATTGTTATTGTTATTTATATACATGAAGGATTCATAATCACTAGTTAATTTGCATACACATGCTAATCACAATGATACATGAAAAATAAACAAGTATGCATAGGGGATCTATCAACACCATCAATGCGCGCACATGAGATACCACACAAGAACACATCCACATATTAGATTGGTAAGAACACATCAAACAAGCATTTATAAGGGATAACATGTCAATACATGAACGCATAGCCAAATAGCCATAAAAACACATGAAATAGAAAATTAAGTCTAAACCATGGAAATACTTTTTGAAATATCTTGGTTTTGGTGCAATTTTTTTAAAATTAAATATTCATTTTTATTCACATGCATGATTTTTTTACAAATTTTGAAAAATAATAGTGTGAGGCTAAAGCTTGCCAAAAATTTAAAATTTAAATCTCAAAATTTCAAGCATACCCTTTTGAAGCCAAGGTAATGGGCATTACACTTTTCCAATCACTTATGATATTTCAAAATCAATTGCCATGGTTTTGGTGCAAAAATTCATTTTTCTAAGGGTCTGTGCAAGATCATGGGGGTCCAAAAAGTGGTGATGTGAAAAAAAAGGCATTTTTAACACGTCCAAAAATGTGAAATTCACGCCTTTGACTTTTTGCAGGCCAAAGTACACAAATATCCATTACGAACGGATATCCATTATAAAATGGATATCTATTATTTGTGTTATAATTTAAAAAAACCCTCAGAGGTCATAATATATAATATAATATAATATTATATTATATAATATAATATAATATAATATAATATTATATTATATAATATTATTATATTATTATATAATATTATTATATTATTATATTATAATATAATATTATTATATTATATAATATAATATTATTATATTATATAATATAATATTATTATATTATATAATATAATATATTATATTGATATTATATGGTCGGTCCGTGAACTCTAGAATGGATATCAGCAGTGTTCTAATATCCGCTATGAACGGATATCCATTTTGAAAGAGGAAAAAATAGGTTTTATTGTGTGGACCCTAAATCAATGGTAAGTTTACAAAACAAATGATAAAATCAACAAGTAAAGACACCAAGTCGGCAAAAGGTTGTAAAACAACAACAATAAAAATCCACAACCACTAAAAAGGCCAAGAAAGGCCATAGAACCAAAAACTAGACAAAAATTCAACAACTAGATTGTCTTATCAAATTGGCACTCTCAGCCTTCCAAAATTACCATATCTTTGAACCCCTTTAAGATCTAAAACCACCGTAGTGGGAGGCGCTTTCCATTTAAGATTGGCACGGGTCCTTTTCGAAATACCTTGGTCTTCGTTCTTTCTTTCCTTGTTCTCTTCCAGATCAACCACCAATGAACCCTATTATGTTTTTTTCCAGTTTTTCAGACATAGCATTGATAATAATGGTATTATGCCTAGCCATTTTATGGTTTTGTTCCACAATATTTTTCATGTTATTTTTAATTTTAACCATTTCACCTTCCAGAGACTTGTACTTATCCTCAATGTCACTCCTTTCCTTTTCCAAATGTTGATATTATATTATACATATTATTATATAATATAATATCAATATAATATAATATAATATATATAATATAATATAATATAATATAATATATTTATATCATAATATAATATAATATAATATATCATAATATAATATAATATAATATATCATGATATAATATTATATTATTATATTATGCAATATAATATAATATTATATTATATTATTATATTATATATTATTATATTATATTTGCACAATATTATATTATAATTAATATAATATAATATTATACTAATATATTGCATTAATATATTATAATTAATACAATATAATATATTATATTGATATTATATGGTTGGGTCTGTAAATCCTAGAATGGATATCTGTTACAAAATGAATATCCGCTATGAATGAATATCCGTTTTTGAAAGAGGAAAAAACAAGTTTTACAGGGACCTGAAACCATGAAGTTTACAAACAAATGATAAAATTGTTAAAGACACCAAATTTGGAAAGGTTGTAAAAACAACAACAATAAAAATCCACAACCACCAAAAAGGCTAGCAAAGGCCATAGAACCAAAAAACTAGACAAAAATCCAACAACAACTAGATTTGGGTCTTTAATAAATCTACAGCCTCAGCTTCCAGCTCGTTCATATCCTGAATCCCCCTTTTTAAGATCTGAACCATCTGGGTAGTGGGAGGCACTTTCCTTTTAAGATTGGCGCGAGTCCTTTTCGAAATACCTTGGTCTTCGTTCTTGTTTTCCTTGTTCTCTTCCAGATCAACCACCAATGAACCCTATTGTATTTTTTCCAATTTTTCAGACATAACATTGATAATAATGGCATTATGCCTAGCCATTTTATGGTTTTGTTCCACAATATTTTTCATGTTATTTTTAATTTTAACCAAAGTTTCACCTTCTAGAAACTTGTACTTATCCTTAATGTCACCTCCTTCCTTCCCAATGCTGTTCTTTTTTCATTTCCCTTCTTCATTACTGAGAGCGGCCAACTTTAGTTCCAGCTCCTCCGACTTATTATACAGAGCCCTATTTCTTTGATTAGGATCGTTAATTTCTTGATAGGCCCATTTCAAAACTTTGAAAATGTCACTAATACTATTTCTTGCAAAAGCAAGAATGTCACCAGACTGAACCCGGTCTAATATGAGGTTAACATCACCTGGGTTGGGGGAGCTAGAAAACCTGGTACCTTCAAATCTGAAAGAGGTAGGAGGGGAGGGCACAAAATTTCTACTAGCTTCAGGGTTCTCGACTTTGTCTTCCAAGGAGTCAGTAGAGTAGGAAACCAACTTATTGGCAGGGGAGCCCTTGAGAATAGGAGTCTTAGGGGAATAGAGCAATCGAGGCAGGTCTCAGGGTTAGTTTTAACAAGCTGGGGTTTTTTAGACTAGGTTTTCTTACTAGACATCTCAGAGGATGGGTGGGCTTCAATAATTCTCTCTTGGTTAGGCTAATTCTCTGAACCCCCACTATCCATGTCATAGTCTTTAGATGCCATGGAGGCAACAGGTTTAGATAAAGCTGACATACTTTGATAGTGTTCATATATTAACCTAATAAGACTAGGATGAAGAATAGGGTATCTCCTGGGATTTTTCTTATGGTCCTCAAGGCTATTACTCAATGAACATAACAGATAGTGGGGCAAAGAAATCCGTACCTTATGGCAGAAGTGGTGAAGAATGGAAAAATGATGACCATACACTCTGGAAAATATCTCGTCCAGGGTGATATACTCCATTATAACACGAAGTATGGATATCTGTTATTTGAGTTGTAATTAAAAAAAACACAAGAGGTCATATTATATAATATAATATAATATTATAATATTATATTATATTATATATATGATATTATTCTAATATATATAATATATTATATATATTATATTATAAATAATATAATATAAATTATATATAATAATATGTATTGTATTATTTATAATATAAATATATTATAAAATATTTAAAAAAACAACATGGTGGTCATGGACCCGACCATTTATTTAAAAAACTGTAAATAAGGAAACTGATATCTATTTCCTGTATTATATACAGACAAACAAAACTTGAGAGCTATATTTTTACAAGTATTTTTACCAGCGTGCACATGGGTTTTAGGAAAGCGACTCGGATATCCATTTGGGGGAGCTAAAATTACAAAAAAATCACCAAATTTGTAAGGTATGTTTGATTTTTTCAATTTTTATACAATTTATATTCATTTTGCTTTTTATTTTTGAATTTTAGTAAAAAATAGGGTATATTTGATAGATTTTTTATTAGATTAAAACCATTGTTAATTTTAGAATTTTTTTATCAATTAATAGGTTAAAAATGGATCAAAATGAAAATCCTAACCTTGAACAAAATGAAAACCTTAATCCTGCAGAAAATGAATACCCTCCAAATCCTCCATCGCAACCATTGTTTCCAAATGAAAATGTGCCAACAATACACAAGTCTATTCATAGGAATTTAGATCAATTAAGAAAAGTATGTCAAATCTATGAAACACTCGATGAACTATCAGATATGAAAAGCACTTTGGAAACAATCATTGTAAATGTTCAAACTTTGGAAATTCAACATAATAGATTTGGACAATGGCGAGAGCAACAAAGACAATTTTATGGTGATGGGTTATCATATGATGAAGTGAAGGCTCTTGATATTGAAAAAGGTCAATTAGCCTAGTTATTCATAGATCAGAGAACTAGACAGCTTGTTAATGTGTGAAAACCAAAATTTTCAATTAAATGGTGCACCCATAGAGGAATATTAGATAATTTTTGGAGATGTTGGTGGATGGTTTTTGATAAACCACCCATCAACAATCTTGGTGTCCCTCATTATTTTCTCCAAAAATTATATGTTGAGTTTGTGCTAGGGAAACATGTCAATTACTTTGACATGCACGATATCCAGGGTGTTGGTAGAGGGATGCCACATGATAGACCTAGGGCATGCCAAGTCACCCTAGTTCATCCTCCTCCACCTATTGTTGTGACAACTCCACTACATTACCCTGAGATTGTTGTAGATGCGAGGACTTTGAGCATTTATGCATTACATTCATTGAGTGATCATTTGGTGAGGTAGAGCCATCATGTTGTGCAGCCATTTGATGGTACATCCCATCACAGTGGTGTTGCACCTAATACATCCCAACATGATGGTGGTGCACTTGCTACAGTAGCTCCCATTGGTACTCAACCATCAGCTCTCACTAGTACACCATCCTCTTTGGGACATATTTGTTTGCCTCATCATTGTATGACGTGCAACAATTTATGTTTCGGTCCTCTCCGATGGTCCACTGAGGCTCCCATAGACACATCTGAATTTGAGGCTCATGATATGCCAAATGTAGGAGTTGATAGAGCAAGGAGTGGAGCATTTGCATGAGAGACATCAACTGCCAGGGATGATATGGTAGCACCGGTATGTCTTAAAGCAATTTCATAGTGTGTTTTATGTAAATTCTTTCATATTTTATGAAGGATATTTGTACTAATATATGTTTATGTGCTGGAATCTTTAACAGTTGTTGTCAGAGGAGCAGTTGTCGGAAGTGCAACAAGCTACGCATACTGCCATTTCATTTTCCTTAGACAATCAATACACAGTAAATAATTTAAATTGTTATTTTAGATGTTAATCTTTGAAATCTAATATGTTTAAATACATGTACTACATATATTGATAGTCTAATGTAATCTTGTCTTTTTATGCAGCAACCTAGTTCTTATACAACCTTGTTGACCGAGTCTGACCCATTGGATGAAGTTGCACAACAGGTAAATATCTTTTTTATTGTCGACATTATAATTATATGTGCATGTGCATTTACATTCTTATCATTTTTTATACAGGAAAGCATCTTAGCTGATCCATCCACTATGAGCCCATCTAGTGTCATAGCATCACAATAGGTATGTGTTTATTTTATATTGCAGATCATTTATGTTTAGATAGGAGTAGATATGTGATTAGTAGATATGATTATTTGTCAACAATTATATTTTAATTTGTATCATTTTTATTTTATCTACTATAGTCCTCTATTCGACCCAACATTGTGATGAGTGAGAGACCATTACTTTATAGGAGGACTCCTGATCGTCCTAGGGGACAATCATTTGCAGAACATCTTGCAGAAAAAAGAGCAAGATTAGAGGTAAACAAGAATTTCATTATTGATATAATATAGTACATGTATATTGATTTTGATGTTAAATTTGTAATTTATAAATGATGGTATATAAGTTTCTATTTACTAGTCTATCTTGTCAACCATTCACATAATCTAATTTGTGGTTTGAAATGTTATTGTGCAGGAAACTTCAGATCATCTAACTTCTTCAAGGAGGCTCGATTTTGATGGTTCAACACAAGATTAGGATATGATATAGATTGACATGTATTTAGGGTTTGATAGATCTTGAGATGGCATATATGCCACAATTTGTAAAACTTGTTGTAAAACTTGTTCTGAGTAGGCATATGCCAAATTTGTATATGCACAAACACAGTTATTCTATAGTTTGATATATAAGAATTGATATTCGATCTAATTTGTTCCTCATGTGCATGTCTTTCTACTTTGAATTTTCAAAATGGAATGTCTAAATATCTTAGAATTTTTTAAAGTTATGATTGATAATGTATGTTATAGATTAACAAAATAACATTTTAATAGAACTTATGAATTACAATTGGTAATCCATCTATTTCTTTGAGGATATTTTTCAAACAATGAATTTCCTTTTCTATTGTACCACATTTTGCATACATGTCTACCAATACATTTTTATCAAACACTCATTTTGAGAATACCCATGATTTCAAGCTTTGTTGAATGAATTTACATTTGACATTATTTTGTTTTTTAAACTCTTGTAATGAAGTGTGCAGCTGATTTTTATTTCAAAAGAAGTTAAAATTAATGAAAAGTGGATACAACTTAATGAAATGCATTTCATGTTACAGTGTTCATTTGAAAGTAATATAATCATCTTGATAAAAATTAATGTTAATTAATGTTCATTGAAGCATAATAACATGTAAAAGGTATAAAATCATCTTGAGTAAGAATCAATATCTTCACAAAATCAACTCAAACCCACAAAACAAAAGGTTGTGAGAGACACCCATTACCCTTCTCTTTAACATATCTCAAAACCTAATGTGCTTGTTTTGGAACAACCCCATTGAAATTGAACTATTACGCCGAACATGGCTCCAATTAGCCCAAACTTGCAAAACAACTTGTCTATAAAACTACTGCCCCTCCAAGATTCCTTTGGATAGTATCTCACCAGGCTATAAACATCCAAATTCTACAAATATCATCCTTGTAAACACCATCTAAGTCACTCAATCATGTAACCCTCATTTTGCCTAGATTATAAGGAGGTTAATTGAAAGTATGCATTTCCACACTTATCTCACTTAAAAAACACCTCAAACACATTTATAGAAGTCTGGATATGCTTAATACACCTTTATAAATTGTTTCCCCAATGTATTTCAATAACTAACACCCTTAAACCTCCCAATTTCACTCAAAAAACCACACTTTTCACATCTAGGGCATCATACCCAAACCTCGATTGACCTCCCCTACTCTCCCAAACCCTTCTAACATCTAATTCCTACCTAATTGGGCCATGAAAAAACAACTTCCAGCTGTTTTCCAATGAACTACAACAAGATGACTCTTGAACTTCCATCATTTGACAATAAGTTACAATTTTGACAAGTAGTGTAATGTTGCAAAGTGGTACAACTTTCATTCTACAACTTATAGGACCAAATGGACTGTTCCAACATGTCCAGATGGGTACATTTACACTAAGGATGGTCCTCTTTTGCACCCAAATACTCTAAATCACTCCAAGCTACATTGGACTAGCAATTTCCCTTAAGAGTCCAAAGTGCTAAAAGGTAACAATCTT
>VDFB02286892.1:0-18630 GCA_007258455.2 Sequoia sempervirens
GTTCATCATAATAGCCACTGAATACTTTAGTAAGTGGGTGGAAGCCATTCAAATGACCTACATAACGGGAAAATTTTTTGATAATTTTATTCTGAATTACCTTATCTGTCGTTATGGTGTTCTGCAAACCCTTATCTCAGATAACGAAACACCCTTCAAGAATCAGGATGTGAAAGAGCTATGTCAAAGATTTAACATTCAACATCGATTCTCTACCTCGTATTACCGCCAGGGTAACAGTCAAGTTGAGGCTACAAACAAGACCATTCTAAAAATCCTAAAGAAAATGGTCAATGAAGTTGGTCGTGACTGGCATATGCAGTTAAATCTCACTCTTTAGGCCCATCGAATGAGTATTTGCACACGTACAGGTGCAACCCAAATCTCCTTGGTCCTATGGATCATAAGCCATCTTGCCTATTGAGGTTGAGCTTCCATCACTGTGAGTGTCACTTCAAAATTTGATCACTGATGAAGAATGCATAGTATCTCAACTAAATGAGCTAGAATTCCTAGACGAGTGTCATCTTGATGCCCTTAATCACTTACAATTATATCAAAACTAACTAAAACTGAGCTATCACAAGAAGATCAAGAGTTGGTCTTTCTAGGTAAGGGATCTCATCCTAAAATAGAATCAGAAGAATCTTCCAGATCAGTACAATAAAGGAAAGTTTGAGCCTAACTAGTTAGGCCCATTTGTCGTCACAACAAGCTATGGATTAGGAGCATATCAATTGTCAACACCTGAAGGTGAACCCTTGCAGGAACCAACCAATAGTCTGCATCTTAAAAAAATTTATGCCTAAGCTTGAAGGGTGTAAAATTTGAAAAATACAAAAAAAAATGTTAAAAATCCAAAAAAATAAATAAGAAAAAGGATTGAAAACAGTAAAGAAAAACCATTGTCCGAGCTAGTGAAAACCACTTTGGTGGCACTTTCGGCAAGTACCTTGGTGAAAACCTAGCAAAAATGCACCTTGCATAAATAAAGCACCTCCATTGATTCTTTGGCTCTTTATCCTATCATTCTTTGCATCGCATCATTCATCCTATTTATTCCATCACCCATCCGCATTTGTATCATAGCTTGATAATGCAAAGTATCGTAACCCCTTTAATACTACTTGGCATATTTTTAATGTCAGCTTGTCTTGCCTATATCAAGGTAGTCTATTGTGTCATGTTGGGGGAAACTCATTATGGATCATATTGGGTTCTTGTATATGTTAAGGTTATCGGAAATATCTCTCGAAAATCCCAAAAACATTTGTAAAATCTCATCAAAATCCAAAAATGCTTACAAAATCAGAAAAATCCAAAAATACTCAAAATCATGTATAGCTAAAATCCAAAACAATCAAAACACATCAAAATCTCTAAAAAGGTCAAAACATCAAAAATCCAAAAATAGAGCCATGTCGAACTAAGACTCTCTAAGCTTGAACATAGGCAAGGCCATCATTGATGTGCCTCGAGACACCCTAGGTCAATCCTTTAGGATTTTATCATAATAAACTAAAATTCCATCAATTGTTCATTTCTCATCATCAATAAGTCAAGTCGGTCGAACTGCGTGGTCTTTGTGTGTATTTAACATAGGCAAGGCTCATCTTTGATAAGCCCCCAAGGCCCCTAGGATAGTCTTTTAGGTTAGGTTCTTGGTTGAAAAACTTGGAAAATCCCTAAACATTCAAATATCAGAAAACCACAAAAACATTCAAAAACTTAGAAAAGACTTAAACAATTGAAAACTTGGAAAACATAAAAACATTCGAAAAAAATTAGAAAACACAAAAACATTGGAAAACCCTAAACAACCTCAAATATTCAAAACCAAAACATTCACATAAACTTTCAAAAAGACCAAAAACATTTTCCAAATACCAAAAACATTGAAATATTCCTGAAAACTCCAAAACCATCCATCCCATCTCGCTGTCACCCGCAATAAACCTTCACTCATAATAAATCAAATTGTCACCTTCAACCTTTGGTAAAACAAATAAAATGAAATTATCACTAGTCGTAAAGTGAAAACCTAATTGTCAAAATCTAGAGTCTAAATCAATGGAGTTTGTATCAATGGATTATCAAACACCCCATCCTAATCAAAACATCTGATCAATATGTCCTAGGATGCATCCTTTCTACAATGGAAATCAACATTAGAAATCACTTTAGCTATATTAAACTAGCAAGAAATATAGATAACACTAACTTTTTTTCTTTGATCTTTTCTTATGATTTATCTTATTAACCCATTCTGAGGACCTCTCGATGATGTCTATCTAAATGATTTAGAGAGAAAGGAATGGGGCATTGATCATTATCTTTCATTTATTGTGCTTGTGGGTATTCTTGTAAAATAATCTTCACACATACTTGCTTAGTTGTGTGTAGGGAGGTTGTTTGGAGTAGATTGTTGACTATTGTGTATGCTTTGGTCTAAGATATTTTGAACTACTAAACTACATTCCGATGAGGTTTTTGTATGTCAATATGTGAACAAGAACTATCCTATTTGTTCACAGAGTCAAAGTCCATTACACTAGATACAATGCCATCCTGGTTTTCCATACCTTGATGCATCCTGTCTATGTGTTATATCAAAAATAAGGAATGACAGAAAATCCCAATCCCAAGGTGTAAGAAAATCATCATCATCTCTCATCACCATCTCTAATAAATTCTCAGTGGATCATAGACTTTTTGGACCTTTTGAATCAATCTTCACAACCAATGGTCAAATCCTTTATCTTATTTCTTCTATCTTCTTTCCATGCTAACTTGGTATCAAGACAGTCAACAAAAACATCATCATGCATCCATCATGCATCCACAAATCATTAGCATGCATACATCTTGCATCATTACAACATATCATAATAAAGGAAAACATAATCCGTTGCATCATCATTATCATTTAAGTTGTTTCAGATAACATAGATTTGTTATTTTAAGCATCTTAGTCCATATCACATATCATACACATATCCTAGGCATAAGCATACATCACATTGTCATGAACATCTGCATTATTGATATATACATCTATATGCATACACCATCATATCATAAATTGCATAGAAAAGTACATAAAAATAAATTCATCCATACACCCTGCATAAGCATATCATATGATAACATCCATACAAAGATACTAAAAAAGAAGGTAAAGCATTGCATTCCATTGCATCCATCTCATAACCATTGCATATCATGAACATTACATCATCACATATCACATGTCACATAAATAAAAGTACATCCATCACATTACATCCAAACATAATCATAACGCATAAGCATATAGCATCACATCACATCATATGCATCCATACACTCATAAAAGCATGAAATAAAGAGCGCATCACATATCGAATCCAAATCATCTCATATATATATCAAAATGAATGTCATGGTACAATATCTAAATCAGTGTATAAATATCAAATCAAAAGTACAATATCCATGAGGCTATCAAAAATGAGCCCATGAATGTATATATATATATGAATAAATCAAGCAAATAATCAAAAAGTGTCTGCAAAAAAAGCTAGCCAGGGTGACTGCTCGACTCACCCCTAAATGATGGCTGATCCTCAGCTCTAGGTGGTGCTATGCTCCACTATGAAAAATTAGGTTGTCTCATCACCTGGGGAACATATCTAAGGTAATGCATGTGGTAATATGCAGCCTCAGTAATTGCCTCTCTATACAAACGGGCAGAAACTGTTCATCCCTATGATGCAACTGTCACTGCCTCAAGCTGATATCTCCACCTAATCTCCTGGGCTAGCTATAGGTCCAGTTGCTACCGTAACTGAACCTTTTGATCTCTCTACATAGTCATATCCTATAGTTGTTTTCGCAATTGATCTCTCTCAACAATGAGAGCTTGTATCTATGTCTGTGCCTATGCATCTAGTTGTATGAGTGGAGAAGGAGGTGGTGCCCCCAGAACCTATCCATCATGCTACCCTGGGTCCTAGTGACCCTGATTTGGCTATTGCTGCTAGTGCCCATCACTTGGCACTTGTACCCTATCTTGATCCTACTGATCCTACCCTTTTCCTCAATCCCCATCTCTACCTCCATCTCAGCCACCATCTTGACGTCAGCCTCTACCTTTGCCTCTGCCTCTTCCGTTTCCTCTAAGGTATGCCCCCGCTAGATCTGTCAGGCGAGCAAGTGGACAAAACCATGCATCATAAGTTGGGATAGTCCCTGCATCTGGTAGGTCTTGATCATAAGCCCATGGCTAAGCAATGAGTTGTCTAAGGTTCATAGCAATGCTTCTAATGCATCAATTGAGTCCCTATATAGCGACGTGCTTACAAACCTAGTTTTGACCCCCTATTAATTACACCTAAAAGCAAAAATCAAGAAAAGTTTCGTGTCACATACCTGGGGTCTTGTTTCTGCTCGTTGCTAGTACTCTCGAACCCGCTCCGCAAGGTGAAGACGAAGCACTCATTGCACCATTTTGTCAGGAGGTTAGAGCTCAAAAGGCATAAAATTTCTCAAGGGTGAATGCACGAATGAATTGAAAGTGACCCTTCATCACCTATTTAAGCTAAAAAATTAGGGTTTTCGCCCCAATTTGAGCCAAAAGCTAGGGTTTTGACCTGTTTTACCTATTTCCACCTTGTGCAACCTATTTTGAGCTGTTTTTGGCATTTATGGGGCCATTTTTGGCATCTAGGGGTCTGTTTCAACACCTAAACCTATATTTAACCTTTGTCGAGAAATCAACCCAAAATTCAAAATTTTTGCCCAATTTCTCGAGGGGGTAGGGAACCAGCTTATTCCTTTCACTGGCGCAAGGGTATCTAAAACATTAGAATTTTTTTATTTTTTGATCTAAGCAACATTTTTTAATCTAAAAAGCATCAGTCTTTGAACCAATGTAACAAGTACCTTGCTTCAAAGAGAGGAAAAATGCAGAAACTTAAAAATTTCTTGAATGATATCATGCACTAGAATTAGATATATTAACATCGTTTCATCCTAAAATCCATCCTCTTTTTGCTTAATTAATTAAATTTTCCTAGCTATTTAATTAATTACATCATTTTCATCTATTAATTTGATTGAGCTAATTAGGTTAATTCACCCATTTTCATGCTAACATTTCATCCTATTAAACTGAATAAATCAAATTATGTAATTTAATCCCTAAATTCCTCTTATTTAATTAAATAACCCTAAGTTATTTAATTAAATATCATATCACTTCCCCTTTTCATTAAATAAATAAATTATTTAATGAATATCCTAATTCCCCTAATTTGCATAATTGAAACTTTATTTAATTATCAAATTACTAATTAAATCTAATCTTCCCACTTGGAAGGGAATATTCCTCCTTTGCACATTAAAACTTTGTTCTAATTTGCTAAATATATAATTTTCCTCACCCATGAGAATATTCCAAAGAATATTCTCTTTCTTTTCTCATTTAAAAAAAAAAATCTTCCTTATAACAAACTTTCAACAAAGCTTCTTGTGCAAGTTTTGAAAGTGTGTTTATTTGGAAGAATGTGAACCCTTGATTCTTTCTTTGATCCATGTGATCATTGATTCTCATCCATTGATGACAATCCATGATCCATGTTTCATCTTTCCTCCAATTTTGACCATTGATTAACCTTATTGATCTCAACCCTTCATTTCTCATTTGTCCTCCTATAAATAGGTCATTATTTGGAGACAAATGGATCCATCTTTTACGAGCAAACTTATGTTGTTAAAATCACTTTCACTTGCACTCATATTTAGCACTTGTTTAGCATCGTTTTAGATTAATTTACTTGCATCTTTAGCTTAGCTTCTATTAACGGCTTCCACGGTAACTGAGATGCATCCATTTAGCATATTTGATAATTAGGGTTTAAAATATTTTTAGCTTAAAATTCATTTAGATTAGCTTTGCATACACCCATATCGATCATCTTCACATAGATCATGTTAAAATAGTGTGCATCATGTTAATTTAACTTTAAATCATGTTTTCATACCCATATATCATTGGTTTTGTCAATTCTCTTTAATATAATCAATCAAAATGAGCTCATTTATCCACAGGATCGGGAAAGGATCGCCATTCCACATCAGTGCGCACCACTCCCCCAATAGGATAAGTTTCAATGGTATAAGTGTTTTTGAAGATTTCATGACTTAATATGTTAGTTTTAATGGATTCTTAGTTTAGTTTGGTATTGAATGATCTTATTAGATTGATGTTTAGTGGCTTAAATATGCTTTGAATCCTCATGGATAGAGTGTAGTTAGCCCATACTAAGTCATTGGTCACAATACCTTTACTGTACACTTGTTCCATGCATATGAAACATCATGGACACATTTCCTACACTCATGGAGGAGGTTAGCTTGTTCACACCTACCTTCTCATCTCTCCCCTTTTCTATATATTCAAGGGGATCATATGTAATTATAAGATTTTTTAGATTCACATATATATTAATATATTGTATATTTTTGCTTATTTAAAATATATTTTAGAAGGATTATCATTTTTCTATAGGATCCATTGGGATGTGGGTCAAATATTTGTCTGCAACATGGTATTAGAGCTCTGAATTTGTAAACAACTTCTCAAATCAAGGGGCATTTAAACACCAAATTTTATAAAATTCATCCTAGATCCAAATAGACCCTACTATTGTACTTGGAAGTCCCAAGAGATGAAATTTAATATATAGCACTTCATATTTTGGAGATAGACATTTTTTCTAGTCTTTTATGAGGGAAAAATTAGTCTATATGATTGTACAAAATATCTAATGTTTGTTAATCATCCACCATTGGGAATCATGTAGAGAATATTCTTTATAAAAATAGCATATTCTAAACTCTATTTTTGGGGTGAAATTTTTTTATTATAGTAAACTTGGGAAAGTTCCTGGACCCATCACATAATAGCCAAAAAGGAAAATAGTATGAGTCTCACTAGTAGTGAGACTAAAGAAAAAAACCACTAAAGAAAAAAGTAGAAAACTAGTAGTTGCACTAGAAAAAACATAAGATTAGTAGAGACTAGCTATGGGTCAGCAATAAACTTCAAGCCTTTGATGACCTTCCATTCCATATTGAGGAATTCTAACTTTTCCTCAAACATCACCTCCTTGTGAACACTCCTCTGATCATCAATCTTTACTATCCAGGACTGCCAAACTAAAAATATTGTTTCCTTTGGAAGAATTCTTTTTGCTATTGGTTTTATTTGTAGTCTAAGGAATAGTTGAATTATCTTTCTAAACAACCTCTTCCAACTTGTGTTTGTCTTTTTCTTTTCTTGAGCTTGGAATGAAACATTGACATTTGAGGGTAGCGTTGCGGTTTTCACGGTTTTTGTAGAGTACTCTTAATTCGAGAGCTGGAGAATTACATTCCTTCCAGATCAACTGACACCCGTTCGCCATACCCTCTTTATTTTTAGGTCACCATTTTCTTCGACGATTTCTGACTTTTCCCTTCTTTATTTTGTTCTTCAGTACCTTTGTTGGTCCTCGAAATATTCTTCATTATGGTATACCTGATTTTGATCAGCCTGTCCTGAATCCCATCTGGTGTTTGTCTTTTCCCCCTTTAAATGCCAGTTCCCTTGCTTAATTAATGGACTGATCGAATCTGGATCGAATCGATCCGCTGAAAGCATGGCTTTGTGAAATCTTATTAAATCTTCAGGTTTCAGACATCAAAGATACTATTTACCACCTTTATTATAGAAGAGAAAGAGGTAAGAGGTATCCTCGATCTCTGACCCCTGACATTATATAAACAATTAGCAAAATATTTGTTTTCAAGATGTGCTTTCAAACTTCAGGTATTAGATGGACCTTTTACACACTTCCTTATTGAGGTAGGAAGAATGATGGATCCCCAAACCTTGATGTATAAAATTATGATTAACTGCATTCATTCAAAATGATGAGAGTGATCAACATACCTTTATTAAATCATTCTCAAAATCCTTGAGTTGAGTAGGAAAAACAAAAATCATATTTTGGGTTTTGGAGGTTCAACTTAACCAATGCTTCAAATGTTATAGTAACCCGTAAACAAGATCTTCAAACCACAAACTCTATAATGTCTTTCATACTTCACAAATCAGGCATACCTCTTAAGTTTGAAGTAGATCACAAGAAAGAGGTATGAGGTATCTCCAAACCCTGATCTCCAAAATCTTCCAGACTTCACAAGTTGGGTATACCTCTTAAATTCTAAATAAAAATCTCAAATAAGAGGTAAAACAAAAGCCTGAACCCCCAAACTCCAAAATATCTTTCGAACTTCATGTGGAGGGAATATCGCTTAAGCAAATAACTTTTTCAATAGTGTATCAAGTATGAAGGATCTCTGACACCTAATCCCTAAAACCGTGACAAAGTCATATTTTCCTTAGTAGAATGAATGATTTTAGAAAGTGTGCTCTTAAAAGATCTTTGAAAGATCAATGAAGTATAATGATTTTCAGACATCAGGCTTCAGGGATTTGTCTTGCCAAATTCCAACTCTTAAGAGGTAAAATGAAAACCTGATCCCTAACTCTCGAAATAAGCTTTCGGACTTCATAGACCGAACATACCTTTGAAGCCTGTCAGAGTGCTACAAAAGGAAATAAAGAGTAACCCCAAGGCTCGATCGTTGAAAGTTCATGTTGTCTTCTTTTTTTTAACCTTCTTTTGACGAGTTATTATTTTATAAATATGTAATATATCATACTCAAATAACTTGGCTTTTGAAGGTCTTATTTCTCCTGATGTAAGTAAGTGGTGACACATGATATATTTTATGTGTAGGAGATATGCCACCAAGGGATTTCTTAAAGTATAAATGAAACATCAATGAAGGATATCCTTAAAGCTACCATAATTGCATAATCAAAGGCAAGGGAAGGTTACACGTGTGGGTATTGGTAATGGAAGTGTAAGAATGAGGAAAACAATCTAAGTATACATCTACACTTCTAAATAAGACATTGTATCTAAGATTCAAGAAATTTAAGCTAATTTAAACTAAGAATCTTCAGAAATCTGTCCTATTGCTCTCTAACTCAAAAGATTTCTTTAATCAACTTGCTCTCAGATTTTAGAAGCTAATTGATTGCTAAAATGACACTTAGAGAATGAGAATTAAACTATTATGATTCCTAAATGCAACTAAGATGATTCTACAGCAAAACTTATGAGAAAGAAACTACTGTAAACAACCATGATTGATGAACTAAAATGCTTGATTGCTTGATGATTGCTTCTATTTGCTTGATTGCTTGAATGCTTGAATGCCTGGAAAACCTACAAAGTAAGATTGCACAAATTAGGATCCTTTTTTTGTAGCCAGAAACTTGTATTTATAGCTTTCATGGCACATATTTGTGAAGGGATAATACAACAGAGGTTGAGATTCAATCTGGAGAATTGAATGGTATGAGATGAGAAGGTGAAGCTGATCATGAAGGATTGTTCCTCCCCATGAAAACACCAGGCAAGATGAGAGGAAAGAAGATTGAGAGGATTTCCTATAGGTTTGTCCCCGAAGCTCTTCCTGTGAATGATAGTTGAATTAATTAGATTTGAAAAATCTAATTTTATTGGTGAGTGAATAGAGGTAAATGATTTTTGCATTTATTTAAATATTTTTGGTTTATTTAAATTTAGCAAAAGAGGAATAAATAATTTAATAAAACAAACTATAGAAGTTGTTTATTAAATTAAAATAAAGAATATGATAATTAAATTAAAGTTCTAGGATACCTTTATTTAATTAAGAAATGTGAATCAAATGTAACAAACAATTGATTTATTTTAATTAGAATTAATGGATAAAGTATATAAGAAATAATAATGATAATAATTAAATAAAACAAAGTATTTAATTTTGTTTAATTAAAAGAGAAATAATATGATAAAATAGAAGAATTAATAATGAACTTAATATAAATAAATATTTCTATTTATTTACTAAGTAGATGAATTTAAGATTAATTAATCAAATAAGTCGTATTTAATTAATTAGATTCTCCAAACCATTTTTAGGTGTCTACATTTTTCCCCTCTTTGAAGTGATGTGTTTACGCATTGCTTCAAAGAATGATTTTGCCTCAGCTGCCAGTATTGATGAAAAGTTTGAAATATGCCCCAGACTTGCCCCAGATATTGAATTTTGAAATGATAGCAATATATGCCCCCACAGGAGATAAATTGATGAAATTTGATTCTTTTTATGATTTTTCAATTTTTTTGAATTTTTATGATGATTTGATGATTTGATGATGATTTGATGAAGAAACAATTTATCTCCCAACAAAATTGTCCCAAAACTGCCCTTGCAATAGATAAGAATTAATTCCCCAGAAAGAAAAATAAATAAATCCCATGAAAATCCCACAAAAACAACCTATAAAAGCTCAAAAGGTCATTTTCAAAAGTCATTTGTGCATTTGACTTTGAGAAACTTGTGATAGAGACCTTTAGAGTGCTAGGAGTAGCAGGATGTCGATCCCCTACCACACCCACCGACTCGAGCGTGTGCAACGTCACCAGCGTCCAGCCGACTATGGACCTCCTGTACGTACCCCAAAGCCTCCTCGTAATTTGCACTTGTACCTTTTAGTTTATTTTGTCACATTTTTTTATCATTTTAGCACCTGACCAGCGTGGAATAGTGCGCCAGTCATCTGTTTTAGCACGCGAGAGTTTTAGCGCGTCAATAGAATTCCATAGCACGTCACTAGGCTAGTGTAGCGCATCAAAAAAATTAGCACGTTAGGTAGGTTCTGTAGCATGCCATAGGTATATTTTAGTGCCCCACCAGACATAGCACCCCCGAGCTCTATTATAGCGCGCCGACAAGATAGCATAGCGCGCTAGTAGTTTTAGCGTGCTAACCAAATCTTTCAGCGTGACAGCTAAAAACTATAGTGCCTCAAAAATATTAGCGCGTCGTCCACCTGTTTTAGCGCGTGGAAAAATAGATTGATGAAAAATTGTGAATCTTGATTTTTATTTTGTCGATTTGTTGTTCACTCCATCCATTTTAGTTTGATCTGACTAAATAAATGGTAAATGATCTCATGATAAGCGAGATCCATTGATTGATTGATGACAATTATCCTCATGATAGGCAAGGAATAATTTGAAAATTTGATGAAAGAAACCTGATTGACAGATGAGGGTTCACTTTTGATAAATTGATCATATGATAGATTAACACGTTTTTCGAATTTGATGACCTCATGATAGGTGAGGTTTTAAAAAAATTTTACCTGTAAGATCTGATCATTTAGTTTAGATAGAGTAAAATGATGTTTGATATTCTAATGATAATGTATTGATTTGTAAAAATGTGTCTTTTGATATCAAGAGGATTTAGATGTTATTCAGGTGCGAAAGTAGTTCCCCTAGCCCCTAGATATGATTCCATGTCTTTCACAGGATGAGAGACAACATATTATTGATTGTGGTTTAGCTTCGATGTTGGACATGCCCCAGATTAGACTTAATCGGGGTCTACTCACAGCATTGGCAGAGCGGTGGCATAGCGACCACAACACTTTTCATTTACCTACTGGCGAGATGACTGTGACGCCAGAGGATGTATGGCGTATCCTTCAGATTCCTTTTGTTGGTGAGATTGTTGTGCATGATTCAGAGGAGCGGGGTGGGATATATTCTATTCGGAGAGTCTTTCAGGATCCTCATATTGCGAGATTTTGGATGCCCTGGGTAGAGACGTATCATTCATATGCTCCACTTCCTTCAGTTTTGGCAGGCTTTATTGGTGGATTCCTTTGTCCTGATAAGAGGTCAAAGGGTCTATCTCTTGGATGGGGTTGGGTACTAGAGGGTATGGTGGTACACAGGACGAGATATGCTTGGGGCATGTGTATGCTTGCTTAGTTATATCATGATTTACACTAGATCGTGTACCTAGGAGGTAGCAGTTTATTAGCAGGAGCTACACTTCTTCAAGTATGGGTATGGGAGAATATTGCTGTCACGCATCCTAAGCCGGTGTTATGGAGACCAGCGACGAGACCCTATGTGTTCCGTTACAGAGGCAGGCCTACCCAACATATGATGGGTAAGCTAGATTATTGGAGACAGATTCTTGATGATGTGGAGATAGTGACCTGACATCCCTATTTAGATTGTGATGACTGGGATGAGGATGATATCGAGTTGGGGTATTTGGCTGACTTGATGTATTTGATCAGGAAGAACTCCAAGATTTTGGAGCAATCCCTATTTCACCGCATCTACAGGCAGTATGGGATTGTTCAGTGTATGCCACAGGGAGTAGCTCATTATGGATGACGCCGGATAGATGCCAGTGATTGGGGTCCATGCCTGCCTTATGAGGCACTTATTGAGGGTTATCATGCTCTCCAGCCATTGGCATGGGATATACGGCAAGATATTGTAGAGGCACCCATTACTCCCGACTATGGGTAGTATCTAGCTCTACACCCACCTCCTCGTATTACCATTCCAGATGAGCCAGCACCAGTAGCTACAGGGGGTGGTCACGGTGGTCACAAACGGAGGAGAGAGGAGGATGTAGATGTTGATGTGGAGGGTAGTGACGAGAGTGATAGTGATGATAGTGGTGATGATGACAGTGATGATGACAGTGGAGATGGGGGGAGACCAAACGTAGCAGGTACCTCAGAGCCATCGACTAGTGGGCCTCGTAAGAGGCAAGCAGTTGCTCCCTCTCTTGCAGAGCGATCAAAGGTTGTTGGTTTGCATGTTGAGATTTTGACATTGCAGGGACAGCTAGCATAGGTGTAGGGATTAGTGGCACAGACTCAGGCCCAGATGCAGGCATAGCTAGCTACTACATAGATGTAGATTACCTCTCTAATTGGTGAGAGAGATGAGGCCAGATAGGCAGTAGAGTGAGCATAGGCTTAGCTAGCAGGTGTACAAGCATAGTTGACCACTGCTCAGGCACAAATTACAGCTCTGACTGCAGAGCGAGATACTGTCAGACAAGCAACAGAGACAGCATAGGCTACTGCAGAGAGATTATAGAGAGTGGGCGATGGGACCTCTGTGGTAGATTACATGCGAGAGGCTATGCAGGCAGGTGCAGAGATTGAGTTCTATAGGAGTCGATACCATAATATTTTCCCCCTAGAGCAGAGAGTCAGTTATGCCCAGTCCCGCTCAGAGAGGACTCGTTCGAGGACAGTGAGCAGAGGCATGACACAACCTCTCTTGAGAGATCCGAGAGATCCTGGGACAGCTGGTGGTGGTGGTGATACTGGTGTGAGACCTGCTCCTTCTAGTGTGAGTACTACTTGAGATCATGTGTACACCCTTCGAGAGATATATACAACCATTTTTTGATATGATGTCATCTTCATCCTTTTCAAACTTCATTGTATACTTGACACTTGATTAGATATATATGATGTGCAGCAGTTTGATTGATCTATGATGTGTTCTACATGATTTATGTGATGGATGCATTTTAATTTTTATGTTTTATGATGATTTATTATACTAGATGGGATAGATGCATTGATGATGATGTGATATGATATTGATGATGTATGTATTTTCCAATGAAATGCAATATATGATATGTAAAATGAGATGTAAATGAATGATGTATGTATGATCTAATGAAATGCAATGTATGATATGTAAAATGAGATGTAAATGAATGGACAAAGGGTGGATCTGGAATGGAATGGATAAATAGGAAGGAAGGAAAGGATGGAAGGAATGGACAGGAATGGATGGAAGGAATAATGGATGGAATGGAATGAAGGAATGGAATGGTGAGATGTAAATATGATAAATATATGAATGATGAAATATAACGTGTATATGATATCACGAAATGAGATGTTTATTGTGAAATATATGATGAGATGAAGAAATGATTTTATATGCATGCCATTATGAAAATTGTATGTGTCAAGTATACTCAATCTTTAATATGAAAGGATAACATTATTTGTAAATGAATCTTTGTAACTTGTGTAACCAATACTTTGCAGATGTATTATTATGAATGCAATCTATTTTTACCATGCAAACCTATTTTATCAATGCAAACCTAAGTGTCATTCCAACAATCTTTTTATTTTGCTTTGTATCATCACTGAGCTTTTAAAATGTTGAAAGCGAATACAAGCATCAATGATATGAGATAGACCAATGATGACTTGATTATTTCTTTCATGATATTTGATATTGCAAGCGAACACAAGCATCAAGGTATAATTAAACTGAGATGACCTAAGCATTTCTTGCGTAAACAGACAAGAATTAATCATTTTCTTAAGTGAATTGGAATGCCATCCATGATACTTGGTAGAGCACTTCCCGCGACAATTCACAAAATAATAATGACTAACTCAAAAATAGCAAACAAAGAAAAGTATCATTCTCCTTCCTTGCTTCTCTGGTTCAATACATCATTGAGTAGCTCCAAAGAAATGATAAGCAAATGATAAAAAGAAAAGTACAACAATTCAAATTCTACTTAATGTATTTTCAAATCATTATTCAGATTAGATCATCGATGTTGAAATGTGTGTGCTGATGTTTGCATGATATTCTCAGATGTTTGACCAAATGATGTAACCTAAAGACCTATCCTAGGGGCCTCGGCGACTGATCAAAGATTAGTCTTGCCTACGTTATACATGCAGAGACCACGTAGTTTGACTGATACATACTCTATTTTTGTGTTTTGCGATTTTTGAATGTTTTTGTTTTGATTTTCGTGGATTGTTTGATGTTTTTAGATTTTGAAAAATTTTCTGATGTTTTTTTTTTGGATTTTGACAAATTTTCTGATGTTTTTGGATTTTGACAAATTTTCTATTTTTTTTTGGATTTTGACAAATTTTCTAATGTTTTTGGATTTTGACAAATTTTCTAATGTTTTTGGTTGCTTTTCAAGTATCGCCACTTGGTGTTGTCATGTTTGATTGTCTCCCCATTTAAGCTGAAAGTCCATTGTACCAAATAACTCTAGGACGTTGCCCCCAAGCTAGGGTAAGACATGATATCCTTGCTAGGATATGGATAGTGATAATAATTATCTCAAATGACAGATGGAAATGATATGAAGGGAAACAATCATAACAAAGTTGTACCCAATAGATAGAAGAGCTAGTGAAAATCACAAGTAGTGCCTGTTTGCCAGGTTTTCATCACTTGTTTTTATTGTGTCCTCCTTTTTGTGTATTTTTATTTTTATTTCATTTTTTCCCTTTTTCTATCATCATGACGCCTGTTTGCCAGGTTTTCATCAAGACAACCTTACCGACCATGCACTAGGTATCCTCAAGTATAGAATCACCTAAGATGGATGTTGTTCATGGGCTCCTCCAACATATCTCCTTCTAGTGTAGATAGCTGGTATGCTCCTGATCCATAGACTGATATAATGACATAAGGCCCTATCCAGTTAGGTTCAAACTTTCCCTTCTTTTCTCTGTCTGCTTGATTTCTAGGGTTTTCCCGTAGGACCAAGTCTCTGATCTGGAAGACTCTAGGCTTAACCCTATGATTATAGTTCCTAGACATCCTTTGTTGATAGGCTGTCAAATGATTGATAGCTTGTTGTCGACGTTCATCAAGTAGCTCTAGTTCTTGAAGTCTAGAGATCCTGTAATCCTCATATGAAATGAGTCCCTTTAGTGAAACTCGAAGGGATGTAATTTCTACCTCGATAGGTAATATTGCCTCTGATCCATAGACAAGAGCATATGGTGTAGCTCTTGTTGGTGTTCTGATCCTAGTCCTGTAAGCCCAAAGAGTAGGGTTAAGCTGAACGTGCCAATCACTCCCTACCTCATTTACAGTTTTCTTGAGAATCTTTAGGATTGTTTTGTTTGAAGCTTCTTCCTGTCCATTACCTTGAGGGTAATAAGGGGTTGAAAAGCGATGTTGGATGTGGAACTTTTCACACAACTCTTGGACGTCTTGGTTCTTGAAAGGCCTACCATTATCTGTGATGATTGACTAGGGTATCCCATATCTACAAATGAGATAATTAAGTATGAAAGATGATATCTACTTCCCAGTGATTGTAGTTAAGGGAACTGCCTCCACCCATTTTGTAAAATATTCTATTGCGGTGATAATGAACTTATGTCCATTAGATGAAGATGGGTTAATTTTACTTACCAAGTCCAATTCCCACTGACGGAAAGGCCATGTAGTTGTGAATGGATGGAGCTCCTGTGCTGGTGCATGTATAAGATTGCCATGAATCTGACATTTTTGACATCTCTTAACAAACTTATAAGATTCTTGCTCCATGTGCAGCCAGTAATACCCCAAACGAAGGAGTTTCTTGGCTAAAGATAATCCGCTTGAATGTGTGCCACAAATTCCTTCATGGACCTCATGTAAAGTAGAAGCAAATTTGTTATGTTCTAAACAACACAAAAGAGTACCATCTAGGCCTCGATGGTAAAGAGTGTTAGCAATAATGGTATGTTTGGCGGATTGGCATATGAAGTTGTGCTTTTGGTTGCGAGAAAGATCTGGCGGTAAGATATTATCTTTTAGGTAAGTATAAATGTCTCCATAAATGGAAGATTGGGCACTATCCAAAAGGCTTATGGTTTGGGATTTGGGATTTGCGTATGCAAGATTTGACACTTGTTCCACAATAAATCGATAATGATCTTATGTTTCAGGCATTTGTAGAAGAGATGCTATTGTGGCCATGGCATCTGTTGCTTTATTCTCTGATCTTGGTATCTGCTCAAATTTGATATCTATGAAGTATTTCCTTAGATCATCTACTAGTCTCTTGTATAAAATCAGTGTGTCATCCTTAGTTTGGTAATCATTGTTGACTTGATATATGATTAACTGAGAGTCTCCATACACCTGTAGTTCTATGATTTTCTAGTCAATAGCCACTTTAATTCCAAGGATTAAAGCTTCATATTCTGCCACATTGTTAGTGCAACGGAAGGTAAGCCTGTAAGATCATGGAATTGTGTGCCCAAGAGGTGTGACAAATAAAATTCCTGCCCCTGATCCATGTTGTGTGTAGGATCCATCAAAGTAGAGTTGCCATGGTTGTGTTGTAACATTGAGGATATCCGCATCAGGAAATTCCATGGTCATATGATGACTGTCTGACAATGGAGCTTCGCCACTGGTCGCAAGAATGACTCTGTCCTTGATAGCTCACCACCTTCAACATACCTAATGTCAAATCCATCGGTGAGCATGACCCACTTTGCCAACCTTCAAGTAGTTTTCCAGCTTACCGTAAGAAATACTTGAGGGATCAATTTTGCAACGAAGCTTGATAGGAGGAGCATATTACAATTTTTAGTTGCAAATACTATCATCATCGCTAATACGATTTTTCAATGAAGGTAGTTTACTATGTCCATTGAGGTCCCACTGAGTATTATATTGCCTGCTCTCTATCCCGCAAGGCAAGGCTCTAAAGAATATCGTTGTTATGAGCAACAATGGTTGTCTTTACCGGGTGGCACTAAGATTGGTGAAGCCATTAAATAATGCTTGATTTGATTGAGTTTCTCACACTGCTTCATCATCCCATTTAAAAGACACATTTTTTATGCAAAAGATGGTTGAATGGATGACACTGATCTGCTAGTTGAGAGATGAATCTTCTGATGGACTGTAGTCGGCCTTGTAGAGATCTTAAGGTACTGATATTCTTAGGAGGTGACATTTCCACAATGGCTTTAACTTTTGCTAGATCTACTTCAATTCCTTTTGTAGAAACTATGTATCCAAGGAGTTTTGCTGATGTTACTCCAAAGGCACATTTCTTGGGATTTAATCTGACTTTAAATTTCTCCAACCTGTCAAATATTTTGGCAAGTATCTCTAGATGTCCTTCTCTAGTGTGAGATTTGGCTAAGATATCGTCCACATAGTCCTCCATGAAAGTGTGCATCATGTCATGGAAGATTGTTGTCATAGCTCGCTGGTATGTAGCTCCTGCATTCTTTAACCTAAAAGGCATGATGTTCCAGCAAAAGGTGCCCCATGGACATGTAAATGTTGTCTTTTCTTGGTCTTTAGGAGCTATTTTGATTTGATTGTATCCTGAAAATCCATCCATGATTGATAGCATTTGATGGCTAGCTGTTAAATCTACAATCATGTCTATGTTCGACAAAGGAAAATCATCCTTTGGACATGCTCTATTTAAATCCCAAAAATCTGTACATATTCTTATGGTGTGATCTAGTTTTGAAACAGGTAGAATGTTGGATATCCATTCAGCATAATCAATAGATCTAATAAATCCAACATCTAGTATTTTCTTCAAATCATTTTTTACCAATAATGCAACATGTGGATGCATCTTTCTCAGTTTTTGTTTTATTGGTTTAGTGCCAGTTGGTAAAGATAAGTGATGCATAATAAGATTTGTGTCTAAGCCTGGCATGTCAGAGTATGACCAAGAAAAATTGATGCATTGTTCTTTAAATAATTTGATAAAATCTAGCTTTTTTGTATCTGTCATGGATGCTGCCAGGTGTAGTATTCTTACTTTCTCTACTGTGCCAATATCAATAGACTATGTGGGTTCTACCAACACTGATGATCTTTCATGGTAATGTTGTGG
>VDFB02286893.1:0-14434 GCA_007258455.2 Sequoia sempervirens
GCTCTTCTATAAAAATGAAGGCTTTATCTCAGCTTTGGTATCCATTCATATTATTATACTATTATGCTATCGGAATGACAAATGAATTCTTGCTTCGAGGATGCTACCTCCTAGCCAATCATCCAATTTCATGTTTGAAATACAACATCTAGTTGGAATTTGCTGCTTCTCATCCACACTAGCAGATTGAGCTCAATTGTGAAGAAATTTTGAAGTTTCATCAATTTTGGTTTTGCTGTTTCATCTACAGCTGAAGGTGATTTCATGTTATAACTTTATTTCCAATTTGAAATTGGTTCTGGGCATTTTACCATTCTATTTGCTGTTCAAGGGCGCCCCTTCCTGCCAATTCTTGGATTTTATTACTGAGAACTTGATTTTTAAAGTGAAATCGCCCCTTCAAGGAGGGCCGTACTTTTCTGGAAGCACATTGGGATTCGTGCAAAATTAACAAGAGTTCTTTGAAGCTGTTTCATCACCTCAGTTTGGTCGCCTACCTTCTAGCAATCAGCTGCACTTGGTCTCATTCGATTTGGAGGTGAAATGAGTGAGTTATGAATAATTCTTTGGTTTTCACAGTTGCTGATTGAAATTTCCAGTTTTCTGTTTTCTGTATCAGACTTTAGTAGTTCTGATTTTTGATGCATTATCAGCAGTTTGATGAGTTAAATAATTGTAAGAGATCATCTATTACTCTTGTGTTTGAAGACTATTGTAATTCTTTGTAATTTGCAGCTTATTTCTTATTTGTACAAACTGTAAACAGTAGTACTATTCCAGTTTAAATTGCTGCAATTAATTCTTAATCTTCACACATAAGTACCCCTGGATGGTTTACTGCCAGTGTGGATAATCTGACTGTAATATTCTTGTCCCACTTTAATAGTGGTGAATCCCCACAACTCTGTGGATGCCCGCCGCAGCGGACGAATTTTCCCCCCCCTGTTTGGTGGTAGTGTGGAAATGCTCTTCATGGCTGGTTATCCGCCTATTAATTTCTAGCTTCAATTAAACACTCCGTCATATGTTAGCACCTCGCCCTCAGTGGGATATTGAGTGCACATTCTTGACGTTGAGTAGTTCTTTCAAGTTTGGTTTTCAGTTTGATGCTAACGCTAATCCAGTTAACTATTGCTGGTTATGTTGTGTAATTCCTTCAAAAAAATTAGTTAGCATATTTCAGTGGTATCAGAGCAGAAGACCCTGCCATCCTGTGGCAGTTTGCAGTTGGTTATCTGATGAGTGAAAAAGACACTAGGCCCTACACCAGAAGTCAGGCTAGAACTCCGCATCAGTTTCCGTCTGTTCCAGAGGCAGAGACTTTCTCAAGAGTCTTAAGAGATCTTGGTAAAACAGTGGAAGGTTTAGATAAGTCAGTGGCAGAAGTTGAACACACAGTTGAAATAATGTCAGACAGTGTCAGACAAGCAAATGAAGAGAGGGACAGAGTTGAGAAGAAGTTTGATGGGATGATAGACATGATGTCCCGTCTATTGTCCAAGTTGGATCAGCAAGCAGCTCATAATGTTCTTCAGCCCTAGAATAATCCAACTGGTGAAAGCAATGGAGTTAATGGAAAATCTAATAATGGCAGTCCTGAGGTGAATAAAGGAGATAGAATTGTGGGTCAACATGCTGCAATTCGTAGTGGGTCATCCTCTAGACCCCTTTTTCCTGTCTTCACGACAATAGAAGAGCAGCAACCAGTTGAAGCTGCACCAACCTTTGCTAATGATGCACGTCAAACTTACATGGAGTATGCTTCTTTACCTCTCGATTTGAGAGATGCTTGGACTTTTGATCAATTCATGAATCAAAGGAGTCAGAGAAATGGAGGAAGGAATGAGCAACGTCCTCCTATGGCACCTAGAAATGATTTCTACCAAGCATTGGGAAAGATTACTATGGAGCATTTTGAAATATGCTAACCAATTTTTTTCGATGAATTAACACACATAACCAACACTTAATCAACTCGGTTAGCGTTAGCTCCAAATAGAAAACTGAACTTGAAATGAACTCACACCAAGAATGCACACTCAATCCCAATGAGAGATAGGTGTTGTCATATGGCGGAGGAGCTAAATGAAAATACTTGAAAGAAAACTACTCAACGTCAAGAATGTGCACTCAAGATCCCACTGAGGGCGAGGTGCTAACATATGACGGAGTGTTGAATTGAAAACTAGAAACTGATAGGCGGATAACCAGCCATGAAAAGCATTTCCACACTACCACCAAACAGTGGGGGGAAAAGATTACAATTAAAACAATTCATCCGCTGCGGCGGGCATCCACAGAGCTGTGGGGATTCTCCACTATGAAAGTGGGTACAAGAGTGTTACAAATCAGATTATCCACACTGGCGGTAAACCATCCAGGGGTAATTTAATGACAAAACAATAAGTAATTGCAGAACTGAAAATGGTTGGATTAGTAATGCTTAATCTCAACCTTTACAAATTAAACTCTGCAGATTACAAATTACAATGATAGCAAGTGAACCTTAGAAAAAGAAGTATGAATTCTTACAATCATATAACACTCCAAAACTGAAGTATAAGACCAAAAACTGAGAATTATAACAGTCTGATATAAAAATCAGAATTCTGGAAATTCAAACCAGCTACAGAGAAAATCAATGAAATGTTCATAACTCACTTAATTCATCTCCGAATTGAATGTCGTCTTTTGCTGTGTCTTCTTAGAAGGTAGGCGAACATTTTTTGATCATCAAACAGCAACCAAACAGCAGCTTTATTTCTGGCACAAATCCCAATGCTTCCTTGAATGGTACGGCCTTGAGCAAGGGCGATTTTGACAAGTAAAAATCATAAACTCAAAACTAAAATCTGAAACTCTCCAAAGATGGTCGCCTTGGGTGTAGGAATGGATTGGAAAAGTACCCACAAGCAAATTAAATTCACTCCAAAAGCTGTATGCAAAAACCACTTTCAGCTGTGACTGTATCAGCAACTTCAAAACTGGAAATTTCATCAAAATCTTCAACTATTGAGCTCAATCTGCTAGTCTGATTTGAGAAGCAGCAAATGACCAACTAGGTGTTGTATTTCAAACACGAAATTGGATTGGAACTAGGAGGTAAGCATCCCTCGAAGTATTAAACAAGTTGTCATTTCGACAGCATAACATTAGCATAAACATTGGATAATCAGCTCTTCAAACAGCAGCAATATATAAGCTTTTGTTGGCAAATGAAGCAACAAGAACTCTTCAAATTCCAAGAAGTTGAATCACTTCAACTTCCAAAAAGGACGCCACCTTTTTGCCTTTTACTTTTTGAAATAATAAAATATCATTCAACTTCCCCTTTAGGCATCCATTTCATATTGCAACAATAAAGCATTTATTAAATAATTAAATGCTCACTTGACCCCTTTATGTCCCCTTCTTTAAAACAACTTGAAGTTATCAAGCCTAGGCGTGGGGTACAACTTCAAGACATGAAAATTGACTAAGTCTGAAACTCAGTCCAAGGAGATAACCAAAAACAATGCCCAAGTTGCAACTGATGAATTGCTAAAAATAGCAAACTGACAAATGCCAAACTGAACCAAGTTGATGATGATGCTTCTGCCAAAAATGAACTTACTAAAAATAGCAAATGCCAAAAATAGTAAGTTAACTTCAAAACCACCAGAAAGCCAAACTAAACACTGAACTGCAAAGGATTGAATTGCTGCTAGATAGATACTGCCAAAGATAGACTTGCTAAAAATAGCAAACTGCTATAAATAGTAAGTCTGCACAACAACCTCTGAACGCCAATTGAACAGATTCTGAAAGAGGAAACCCTAGTTTTCTACTTCAGCTTAGCCTACGGATTTCCGGAAATAGGCTAAATCCAAAAGAAGAGTATATGGCCAAAATGGGGACATTACAGTCCGCCCTTCCCAAAATTGCTTGTCCTCAAGCAATGCCACAACACTCCAAACTGATCCCATCAAACATATAGGATCCCGGGGTCCCATGTCCATCTCTGAAAAACCCCACCATGCTGATGCTGCTCTACTCTGATCATACAAATGAAATCATTGCACCATAACTGCACTAACCATCCCTGCAACCTCAAAGTGATAACATGCCTGAAATTCAAGTCGAACAACATAGAAGGAATTGAATCAAAATCTAGCAGCGTCTCATGCTCAATAAACTCTGAGGAATTAACATCTGCAATGTCAATGTCAATCACCATTCTGAGAACAAAGAAGAATAATCTAAACAACTCAAAAATATTCTCATCAACATCACTCCTCAAAGCATCAAACCAAATCACAACAGCAAATGTGATTCCATCATAGCTGTGTGCAAAGGAAAAAACAGCTCTTTGCAAAGTCATAGCAACTGCATCCTCAAAGCTCCTTAAGGATGTATAATGCCTCCTCTGAGTAATTCTGACATATTCAAGAAAAACTCTGAAAACTTCCACCAATCTCTCCCTCAAAGTCTCAAAAAGTTGAACCAAATCAAGCAAAGGTTCGCTGCCCCAAACACTAGTGCAAGAGATTGTACAAAGAAAGCCACTAGAACATAACTTGAACACCATCCAATACTGATCTGAATCACTATGAAACACCATTACCCACTTTTGAAGCCAAAAATCATCATTGATAAAAGATTGTGAAAAGAAAAAATGAGTGTACCAGCTGCCCATGAAATCTGAAATGAAGCACTTAAAGTCTGATTTTAGGAAAATCAGTGTGCAAAGAATTGAACAACTGCTGCAACACTGAAAATCAGTGTCCATAATAGCACAACTGCTCAGGCTCAAGGCTGGAAACATCCTCTCAAGAAACTCCAACCCAACGTTAAACCTTCCTTTGTTCAAAATATCTCTCCAATTCACCAGTTGATGAGCAGAAAGAACCATCAAATGGTTGGTAAAGATGGGGGCCGCATCAAAGATTCTAAGAATTGAATCCTTATTTCTCCAAATATCCTTTTTTCTACTTGCAACAATCTCCATCAAGCCATGTTGAGAATTCCAAGCGTGAATTCCCAACTGCAAATAATCTCCAACACATTGGGAAGAATTCCCAACATATCTCCAAGAGCCATAGTGAAAGTCTCGAGCACACAAATCCATGTAGTCAACTGCAACCATCAATGCAAAGTTTGAACCTTTCATGACCAGCATTTTAGAATAATCCCTCATCAACAATGCACAATCTAGAAACCAAAGGGGCAAGTCTGAAAGTTCTCCCACAATTTGATGCATCTCTCCAAGACCTGACCTCATCAACCATTTTAAGATAGGTGGTACTCTTCCATTGGTTAATGCTGAGTGAAAACCAGCCAGTTCAAGTTTGAACACCATTAAATGCTCATTTACTATCCATCCCAAGAGAGTGTTGCTTGACATATAGAATGGATCCACCAACATTATCTTATGCTTGACTATAAAATTATGCATGTCAAAAACATAAAACTTCTTACCAATGCCATCCACATAGAAATTGTCAATCAACTCATAATTTAACAAATCATGTGAAGATGGTGGATTGTTGTACACAATCATAGAAACAATATTTCCTTCATCCTTTTCGTTGGTGTCTTCATAAAATTCATGCACATTTTCTTCAACTTGAAGATGTCCATCATTAGTTGCTGATCCATAGAATTTAGTGTGATGAATATCACACACATTACCAGTCATCACATCTAGCTCATGGCTGCAAGCTATCCCTTCTTGAGGCAAATTCTCTTCCCAACTCAAGAGTTCACACTCTTGATTTACCTTCCAATCACTATCAACATAATGAATCTCTATGGCATTATGCATTGTTTCAACATTATGGAATTCATTTATTCCTTCAACTATTTGCTTGATCTCCATTAGCCTTGTATTAGCTTCTTGTTACATAAGTGTGGCTGACATAGATGATTGATTTTCTGTTTTGCAAAAAGAGTGATGAGCTAAGGTAAGATCAAGGCAAAGACTATCAACCTCTTTCTCCTTCTCTTGATAGGCATCATAGGTTTCCTCAGCAAACTTAATGGCATCATCTCTATCTGAGAGCAAATGCAAATAATCTGTTTTTATTGATTCCAAAGCTTCTTTGATGGTTCGCACCATGGAAAGAGTGTCTCCACCCTTAACGCCATTCTGTCTCTCTTCAAACTTCAGCTCCCAGTAAAGTTCTTCAATACAATTGTGTGTGCTATCAAATCTTAATAACACCTTAACAATTTTCTCTTCTGAAACCAATAAGTTATCCTTCAAAACTTGCAGCTCTTTAGGCCCTTGATCCCAATCAGCAAAAAGACTACGCTCATCAAACATCAATTTTTCTGATTCGTTTTCATTGTCATGATTTTCAAAATCAGCTTCCTCCCTTCTTTTTTCACTACATAATTCTTGAATAGAAGGCTTGTCAACAATATCTTCAAGCAATGAATCATTATTGATTGATGCTCTTAAACTCTTGGTAGCAACATACTCTGCTTTAGTGGCTACAACCACCTCGAAGGAATCTTTATGGAGCTTTGCCAAGCAAGCTTCTTCAAACAAATTAGTTCCTCTATCTTGACCTTTCAAGTTCTCATACTCTTCTTGTGCGTAATTCTGAAAGGCATCCAAACCATTTGCTGATTTTAAAACATTCTTCTCTTCAACATAAGAAATCACGTTCTCATTAGCCATTGCTGCAACTTCTCCTCCAAAGATCACTTCATTACTTGCATTGCAAACTGATTCTTGAACTTCATCAGGATCAAAGGGGAATTTATCCCACTCCGGTTCTTTATCATACCTTGGTGACATCGCGCCCGAATCCCAAAGGTGAAAGGTTTGATTGCAATGATCAATAGGAAAGAGATCATCATGCTCCTCTTCAACTATTGACTCTTTGAATGAGTCACTCCTCAACCCACTTGAACTGAAATCTTCATCTATAACTTTCTCCACAGATGTAGTTTGATAATCAAACCCACAACCACCCAAGTCACTAGCATTATATCGGATTATAGAATCATCAAAGCTGGTTGCTTTGAATATTTTGTCATGCTTTTCTTCAATGAAATTATCTTGAGTAGATATGTTGCTGATTTTATCATTAGTGCCCACATACATACCAAAGAAGTCTTCTTGGACACTTGTCATTAATTCTTCATATGGAATTGGCTCAGCAACAAGTAGAGAATTATCCTTCACTAAATCTTCAACAAGAGGAGATAAAAACACATCACAATCACCATCAACAACATCACTTTCGTAATGGTCATAAGCTGGTTCAAAGACACCATTAGTATTTGCTTCATCTTGCTCTTCTTCAACGTACTTATCCCACACAACTGTTCCACCAGCATCTTTTGAGAAGCCATTTGTCTGAAGATCTTCATTGGTTGAATCCTTATTAGGACTCAAGACTGTTGTAATGATCTTCTTACCATAACAATCTTCATTATTTCCCATCCCATGCAAGTCTAGGGATGTATTTTGGGACTCTAACTTAATCTCCTCATTTGCCAAGGTATCTTTATCAAGCCCACTTTCATTTTGAACCAAAATGTGCACCTTGCTTGTGTCTTCTTCAACACTAATTGACTGATTTTTCTTTTCAATTTGCTTACTTGTGGGCTGCAAACCACAAACAGATCCTTTTGCCTCTTCCTTCCTTGATTCTTCAACCATGGCAAGTTTGCTTCTCTTTTAATTTTATTCTTGATGTAATTGACCACACCAACCTTTTCAGGATACCTAATCAACACACAATTCAAGTAGCAGTCAAAAGAAACATCATTCTTGAACTCATCTGACATACTCTGATATACTGCACGGAATATGGAAGCATCATGTTCACATTCCCTCCTGAACTGTTCGACAAATCTGTTGATGTCCATTGTGGCAACACTAATTTTCGGTTATTCCCAACAGGATGGCAGGAACTTCTGCTCTGATACCACTGAAATATGCTAACCAATTTTTTTCGATGAATTAACACACATAACCAGCACTTAATCAACTCGGTTAGCGTTAGCTCCAAATAGAAAATTGAACTTGAAATGAACTCACACCAAGAATGCACACTCAATCCCAATGAGAGATAGGTGTTGTCATATGGCGGAGGATCTAAATGAAAATACTTGAAAGAAAACTACTCAACGTCAAGAATGTGCACTCAAGATCCCACTGAGGGCGAGGTGCTAACATATGACGGAGTGTTGAATTGAAAACTAGAAACTGATAGGCGGATAACCAGCCATGAAAAGCATTTCCACACTACCACCAAACAGTGGGGGGAAAAGATTACAATTAAAACAATTCATCCGCTGCGGCGGGCATCCACAGAGCTGTGGGGATTCTCCACTATGAAAGTGGGTACAAGAGTGTTACAAATCAGATTATCCACACTGGCGGTAAACCATCCAGGGGTAATTTAATGACAAAACAATAAGTAATTGCAGAACTGAAAATGGTTGGATTAGTAATACTTAATCTCAACCTTTACAAATTAAGCTCTGCAGATTACAAATTACAATGCTAGCAAGTGAACCTTAGAAAAAGAAGTATGAATTCTTACAATCATATAACACTCCAAAACTGAAGTATAAGACCAAAAACTGAGAATTATAACAGTCTGATATAAAAATCAGAATTCTAGAAATTCAAACCAGCTACAGAGAAAATCAATGAAATGTTCATAACTCACTTAATTCATCTCCAAATTGAATGCCGTCTTTTGTTGTGTCTTCTTAGAAGGTAGGCGAACATTTTTTTAATCATCAAACAGCAACCAAACAACAGCTTTATTTCTAGCACAAATCCCAATGCTTCCTTGAATGGTACGGCCTTGAGCAAGGGCGATTTTGACAAGTAAAAATCATAAACTCAAAACTAAAATTTGAAACTCTCCAAAGATGGTCGCCTTGGGTGTAGGAATGGATTGGAAAAGTACCCACAAGCAAATTAAATTCACTCCAAAAGCTGTATGCAAAAACCACTTTCAGCTGTGACTGTATCAGGCTATCAGCAATTTCAAAACTGGAAATTTCATCAAAATCTTCAACTATTGAGCTCAATCTGCTAGTCTGATTTGAGAAGCAGCAAATGACCAACTAGGTGTTGTATTTCAAACACGAAATTGGATTGGAACTAGGAGGTAAGCATCCCTCAAAGTATTAAACAAGTTGTCATTTCGACAGCATAATATTAGCATAAAAATATTGATAATCAACTCTTCAAACAGCAGCAATATATAAGCTTTTGTTGGCAAATGAAGCAACAAGAACTCTTCAAATTCCAAGAAGTTGAATCACTTCAACTTCCAAAAGGGACGCCACCTTTTTGCCTTTTACTTTTTGAAATAATAAAATATCATTCAACTTCCCCTTTAGGCATCCATTTCATATTGCAACAATAAAGCATTTATTAAATAATTAAATGCTCACTTGACCCCTTTATGTCCCCTTCTTTAAAACAACTTGAAGTTATCAAGCCTAGGCGTGGGGTACAACTTCAAGACATGAAAAATTGACTAAGTCTGAAACTCAGTCCAAGGAGATAACCAAAAACAATGCCCAAGCTGCAACTGATGAATTGCTAAAAATAGCAAACTGACAAATGCCAAACTGAACCAAGTTGATGATGATGCTTCTGCCAAAAATGAACTTACTAAAAATAGCAAATGCCAAAAATAGTAAGTTAACTTCAAAACCACCAGAAAGCCAAACTAAACACTAAACTGCAAAGGATTGAATTGCTGCTAGATAGATACTGCCAAAAGATAGACTTGCTAAAAATAGCAAACTGCTATAAATAGTAAGTCTGCACAACAACCTCTGAACGCCAATTGAACAGATTCTGAAAGAGGAAACCCTAGTTTTCTACTTCAGCTTAGCCTACGGATTTCCGAAAATAGGCTAAATCCAAAAGAAGAGTATATGGCCAAAATGGGGACATTACACATTTTGATGGTAGTAATAAGTGCACAACCAGATCTTGGGTGCAAAAACTAGATATTTATCTCTCTCTCAGACCCATGCCAGAAGGAGATGCTATAAAGTTTGCTACTTTGCACTTGGATGGGATAGCTCACGAATGGACTCATGGGTTGGTCACTCTTGGCCATAACCTCATTCGTACATATGATGAGTTTACCAACAAGCTGATCGAGAGATTTGATACTAAGGATCCAGAATTAAGATTCAGAGAATTGGCACAATTGAAACAGCAAGGATCTTTAGAAAACTATGTGGCTGATTTTCAGAGGTTGTCAGTAATGGTGTCTAACATTTGAAAGAACACTTGTGGTTCTTTTTGCTAAAGGTTTAATGGAGCCTTTGAAGGGTTGGGTCAAAGCTTTTGATCCACCTACGTTAGATGAAGCTATCAAGAAAGCTAGGAGCATGGAGTTGGCAGCCCCAAGGCCTAAGTTTCATTCAAAACCATTCAGCCATAAAAAAGATAAAAAACATTCTTCAAATCTGCCCAAGAAGTTTCCACCAAGGTTGTCAGAAGAGCTCAAAGAACAGCTTAGAAAAGATGGAGTTTGCTACACTTGCCGTGAGCCTTAGGTTAAGGGTCGCCGTTGCTATGGAAGAGGCAAAGCAATTCGAATGGAGGGCTATTCTGATTATGGATCAGAATCTGATTCGTCTGATTAGCAATACGAATCAGCAGGTAGTGAAGGTGAAGAAGATCCAGAAGAGAAGTCCGATGAGGTGGGAGATGGTAGTGCTTTTGCACAACTATCAAGCTTTCAAAAAAATGAGTCCTTTCGGGTTCATGGAGTTGTGAATTCACAGAGGATTGTTGCCCTAATTGACACTGGAGCAACTCATAATTTTATTGATGAAGGATTAGTTGCTAAGAAGGGATTGAAGACTGAGGAATTTGATGGTTTCAAGGTAATGGTTGCAGATGGTTTTACTATGTCTTGCACGAGAAAGATTCCTAATCTCTCTATGCAGTTAGGAAATTATGAGATTAAAGATGATTTTTATGTGGTGGGAATTGGAGACACTGATGTTGTGCTAGGCATACAATGGCTGCGATCTCTTGGTGAGATCACATTGAATTTGCAAACTATGGAGCTTAAATTTCAGTCTAATGGAAGGAAGGTTGTTCTAAGAGGGATGTCAAATGGAGGCCCTCGAATTGTGTCTTTGAAGAGGATGGAAAGGCTGATCCGTCACGATCAGGTTGAATGGGCTGCTGAATGTTTGGTTCTACCAGCTGATCCAGTGGAAGAGAAAAGGCAATATCACCCTGATATTCAAGCCTTACTTTCAAAGAAGAGCAAAGTCTTTGGAAGCCTACCTCCTGGAAGACCTCCTGAAAGAGGTTCTAAGCATATAATTGAGTTAGAAGAGGGAGCAAAGCCTTTCATGACTACACCTTACTGTTATCCAAAGAAGCAGAAAGATGAGATTGAAAAAGCTATCAAGGAGCTTTTGGAGAGTGGTTTCATTAGACCAAGCAAGAGTCCTTTTGCTTCTGCAGTGGTGCTGGTCAAAAAGAAAGATGGTACAATGCGTATGTGTGTTGACTACCACGCATTGAATCAGAAGACCATCAAGAATAGATATCCTATCCCTAGGATTGATGAGCTTATTGATGAGCTCCATGGGGCCATGTTATTCTCGAAGATTGATCTTCGTTCAGGCTATCATCATATCAGAATGAGGGAGGCGGATATAGAGAAGACAGCGTCATGCCTTTTGGCTTGACAAATGCTCCAGCTACATTTCAATCTTGTATGAACAAGATTTTTAGACAACAGTTGAGGAAGTTTTTGCTCGTCTTCTTCGACGACATTCTCATATTCAGTAAGTCATAGGAAGAGCACCTTAAGCATTTGGAAGAAGTGCTTAGTATTTTAGAGGCGGAATGTTTGTTCGCCAAAGAATCAAAGTGAGTTCGGGATGACAGAACTCTTATATCTTGGCCACATTATCAGTTCAAAGGGTGTGAAAGTTGATCCAGAAAAGATAAGAGCCATTCTTGATTGGCCAACTCCAAAGAATATTTCTCATTTGAGAGGATTTTTAGGATTATGTGGATTTTATAGAAGATTTGTGAAAGGATATTCTCATCAAGCAGCACCACTCACAGATCTTACAAAGAAAGGAGCTTTCCTTTGGACTAAGAAGGCACAAGAAGTTTTTGATAAGTTTAAGCAAATCATGAGTACATGTCCAGTGTTGGCACTTCCGGATTTTACAAAACCTTTTGAATTACAGTGTGATGGTTCAGGTGAAGGTGTTGGAGCTGTTCTAATGCAAGACAAACATCCTATTGTCTTCGAGAGCTGGAAGTTGAGAGGGGCAGAAAAAACTTACTCTATTTATGACAAAGAGATGCTTGCCATCGTGCATGCTTTGTCTAAATTCCGTCAATACTTGGTGGAATGTAAATTTGTTGTTAAGACTGACCACAATAGTCTTAAACATTTTATGCGCCAAAAGGATTTGAATGAAAGGCAGCAGAAGTGGGTAAGTAAGCTCCAAGCATATGACTTTGACATTGAATTTGTCAAAGGGAAAAATAACATAGTGGCTGATGCTCTTTCAAGAAGGCCTCATTTGCAGTCACTTTGTGAATTATCAGTAGATTGGAAGGAGTTAATTGCTGTTGATTATGTTAAAAATCAGTTTGCAACCAGCTTGCTAGAAGGTCATATGGTTGATGAAAGGTATAAGTTGGTTGATGGGATAATTTACTACAAAGATATAATCTTTTTAGTGCAAGAATCTAAGCTTAAAAAGAAGATTCTACAATCTTTTCATGATGTTCCCCTTGCTGGTCATCAAGGGATTTTCAAAACTTATAAGCAGATTCGTGAAAGGTTCACTTGGAAAGGGTTGAAAGAAGTCTTGAACTACATTAGAGAGTGTCCGATTTGTCAAAGAAATAAAAATGAACACTCTTATCCAACTGGTCTACTACAGCCTTTGCCCATTCCGAATCAGAAATGGGAAAGTATTGCCATGGATTTCATCACAGGGTTGCCCAAGGTGCAAGGACGTGATTGTATTTTTGTTGTGGTTGATAGACTAACGAAATTTGCTCATTTCTTTGCTGTCACCACTTCATTTACAGCAGCTCAAGTGGCTGAGTAATTTTTCAGAGAGGTCTTCCGTTTGCATGGATTGCCTAAAACTATTGTCAGTGATAGGGACAGCAAGTTCCTAAGTGTTTTCTAGCAAGAGATCTTCAGATTGAGTGGGACAGTGCTTACTCCAAGCACTAGTTATCACCCACAAACAGATGGGCAATCAGAAATTGTTAACAAATGGTTAGAGGGCTACCTAAGAAACTATGTTTCAGGACAGCAAAGAGCTTGGATTAAATGGCTTCATTTAGGAGAGTATTGTTATAACTCTTCTTATCACATGTCAATTAAAATGTCACCTTTTATGACTCTTTATGGTTATGAAGCTACTAATTTTGTTGATTTAGTGTTTGGTGATAGTAGAGCTCCACAAGCATAGGATATGTTACAACAGAGCCAAGACATCTTGAAATCTCTCAAGGAAAATCTGCAACAAGCTCAAAATCAGCAGAAGTTATACGCTGATCAGCAGCGTGTTGAGAGGTCTTTTGAAGTTGGGGACATGGTCTACTTGAGGCTTCAGCCATATAGACAATCTTCTCTCAAGAAAAGTGGTGCGGAAAAGTTGAAGCCACATTTTTATGGTCCTTTCAAAGTCACCAAGAGAATTGTTGAAGTTGCTTATGAGTTGGAGCTTCCAGCTGAAAGCAAAGTACATAATGTCTTTCATGTGTCACGCCTCAAGAAGGCAATTGGACACAACGTGGTGGCTACTTCAGAATTACCTCCATTGGATGAGGAAGGTCAGTTGGTGTTGATTCCCGAAGAAATCCTTGATACTAGAGAGCGTTCTTTGAGGAGGACAATCAAAGAATACTTGGTTAGATGGAGGAATTTTCCTATTGAAGATGCCACGTGGGAAGGAGAACAGATTTTGTTGCATCCATCTTTTCAGTTGCTTGAGGACAAGCAATTTCGAGGAGGGCGGACTGTAATGTCCCCTTCTCATCAGTAATTTGTTCGGACACTCATCAGCCTATTCCGGAAGCTTGTAGGCATGTGTGAGGTAAAATTAGAGTTTCCTGTTCTGAGGTTCTTTGGCATTTTCTGAGAGTTTACTATTTATAGTAAATTCTATTTTAAGCAGTATGGAGTTTGTCAGCCTTCAGTACTTCATTTCCAGTTGGAGCTTTCATTTGCAGTTCATGTTTGACCTCTTAAGGCATTTTTATGTTGAATAAAGGCATCAAGGTTATATTTTGCAGTTGACCCCTTGGCCTAGCAAGACAACTTAAGTTGTGTTTAAAAGGGGGACTTGGAAGGGGTATGCTCTCATAAAAGTGATTTAATTTTTTAATAAAGACAAAAGCCTTGAGAAATAAAGTAGACACCTTTTAGAAGGAGTTAATATTTTAAAA